>CM021103.1:408347841-408416377 GCA_007115665.2 Sequoiadendron giganteum | reverse complement strand
TGGAAAATGTAATTAATTAGGCTTGGATTTGAATAAAAGGGGAAAATTAAGGAAAATTAAGCTCAATTAATTAAAGAATCCCTAGATAAGTGTGGAAGTGTAAAGGGGTACACTTTACAACACCAAAAATAAGGCACAATTAAGTCCATTTTAATTAATAGGGCCCTAAACTTAATGTGAATATGTAAAATACAAATTATAACGCTAAATTAAGGCATAATTAAGTTCATTTTAATATTAATTCCAAATTAGGTGTGAAAATGTAAAAGGGATGCATTTTCCTACACTATAGGAGAGCTCAAATCAACCCTTGATGATTTGGATAAAGAAAAATATGAGAATAGATATCTTAAAGATGATGTTAAGCAAGAAGATGAGTGCATCAAAAAGTTGAGGGATCAAATCAAGAAAGTTAAAGAGAGACTCAAGGAAAAAAATCAGCATCTCAAAGAATCAACTGACACAATCACTAATTTGAAAGTGCAAGTTAAAGAAGGAAAAAAATTTGAAGACACCTGAATGCCAAATTGAAAGACAAGTCTACAAAATGTTGAAATCTTGAACAAGAGATTGTGACTTTGAGGATATATCAGAAGAAAGAAAAGATTCAAGAAGATGAATTCAAGAAGAGCTCCACCTTGAGTGATGAAATGGTTGCTAGTCAGAATGATTCTAAGTATAAAGAAGTTTTAGGATTTGAAAGAGGAGAAATTTCAAAGGAAGACTAGACTCCAAACAATGTTGAAAGGAAGAATGATGAATAAAGGAAGACTCAAAATAAAAAGAGAAATCCAGAACTAGAAGAAATATTTCAAAAGACCACTTATCAGACAACCATCTGCACAAATGTATCCATATTTTAAAGGTTAAGGTTATTCTAACAATAAATTTGGACATAGAGTAGTAGAGTGCAGAAGCAAAATGAATCAGAATGTTCAATCATTTTCTGGTCAATGCTATACATGCAATAGATTTGGTCACAAATCTAGTAAATGTAGAAGTCAGATGATGAATGGTATTTATTAGTTTCTTACAAACCCTAGTTTTGTGAAGATTCAAAATTTTTACTCTTCAAGTGATTGATGTGCTTGAGTGAACAAGACCTTAATTCAAGAAGCACCCCTATTAATCTACGAAGACAAGCCCTGAAGGTGCATTCTCTGGGGTTTTGAGTGGCATAATGCAAATAGAGGATTTCTGGATCTATATTCATATGAATACGGAAGAGTATGATCATTTGAAGATGGGAAAATATTTGGAGAAGGTGTTGAATAGAGATGAATTTGAGCTAAAACTAGAGTATATGAGTCTAATGGAGAATACATTGGATGTATGGAATAATTTCTCTAATCTTTGTTATGAGGATGAGTCGGTTAAGTATGTTCTTAGAAGAATTCATGAAAATTTCATGTGGTTGGGCATTCACACATGATTAAAAAAGAGGAAATTGGGGTTGTAACTACTCTGTGCTCTAATGGACTAGTTCCATCATTGAAGGCCACACACAAAAATTTAGTGATGAAGCTCATCAGAGCAAAGTTTGAAAATCCATTTTGGCCATCATAATTCACATAGCTCACCAAATAGTGAAGGAAGGAAAAGACATAGATTTGTGTGATCTCCTAAGACTGCAATTGATGGAGAATCTACATAAGACAAAAGAATCAAGGTACCCCTTCCGATATGGTACCCTAATTATCTGGTTATTATTTTACTTTCTTAGAGAGTTTCTTGGAACAAAGAATGTTATATGGGATGATAGTATTCCTATTGCTATACAAATAAGAGATAACCTAAGAAGGTTTCTAGATTTTGAGTCCAAAAAGTCAGCCTTGTGGGGATTATTCAAAAAAATTTAAGACAAGATGCAAGAGGGGTACACGATTCTAGAAAGTGTTGTGGATAAATACAAGAATGGAAAATTTCATGGTGATTAGAGACCACTGCTTTATGGAAGTAATTGAACCCAAAACTATTTGGGTTTTCGAACTACCTTATAAGGTAGAAGAGTCTGCATGCATAAGTATTGTAGGTATTATGTTAAGTAACCCTAGAGATCCAACTATGGATAGGATTGGAACATATGCGGAGAAATCCAACAAAGTAAACCTAGAAAAAAAGATATTACAAAGAATGTTAAGAAGATGAAAGCTAATTTGGAGGAGATGGTGAACTCACCCAAGGGTTCTATGGAGAAATCCAAAGCCACATTTGTTTCTCCATAGGACACTCCAAGTGAAAGAAGGTTATTCAAGACCTTTGACCCCTCTTTTGATGTTCCTAAGTCCTTTAGAACAAAGCCTACAGTGAGTTCCAAGAATAAAGAAACATCTAGCACCTTTTTGAAATAGATGAATCCTAAGAGGAGAAGGAAAGAAAAAGGCTACTAGGGAGAAATACATCAGTTGTGAGGATGGAGAAGAAGAAGAAGAGGAGAAACCAAAATTGGTATGAAAGAAGAAGAAGAGGAGAAATCAAAATTTGTATGAAAGAGGAAGTCTCATGTCCCTCAAGAGACTAGTATGAAAAGAAAAATTTGTTGTGGTAGACACAAAAAGTGAAGAGGAAGTGGAAAATGAAAATAAAGTTTTTATTTTTTAAAGAAGAGAAAAGAGTTATGGAAAAGAAGAAAAATCACCTAAAAGTAAGGGCAAGAAGAAAAAAAATATTCCTTTGGTTAGGGGGCATAGTCCCATTCAAAGTTAGGGGCATTATTTAGTGGGATTTGAGAGTTTGGAATGTTGAAGGAAACTACTACAATGTATATGGGTGTACATAATGCAGATAAGGAAACACTAGAAGAGGCTACTATTAAGTATATGTTAACATTCAATACTTGCATAGATAAGATAGAGGATCAACTTCTAGATGATTTGAAAGGTGTGTTGAATGCTAGAAGACAAGAAGCTATTGAAGAGGATGAAAGATAAAGGAATTTTCCTTGGATAAGATTGGTTCCTTATTATC
Source organism: Sequoiadendron giganteum (assembly GCA_007115665.2). Classification (NCBI taxonomy): domain Eukaryota; kingdom Viridiplantae; phylum Streptophyta; class Pinopsida; order Cupressales; family Cupressaceae; genus Sequoiadendron; species Sequoiadendron giganteum. The sequence goes on along the minus strand of CM021103.1, from coordinate 408,413,410 downwards.
TCATGAGGATAGAAGCAAGCTGTCTAAGTTGTATAGCAAGAAATTAAGGACAAAAAAAAGAGTTAACACTCTTATTAGCAAGGATAAGGAAGACATTGAAAGGCTGAGGAAAGAGACAATACAAAAGGTTGAAGATCTTGCTAAAGATTTTTGAATTCCTCTGGGTAATGAAAATAAAATGTGGGATAACAATCCCCTTTTGAAAAGCAATGTGCCTGGTATAAAACAACATGAGCATGAGATTGGAGAGGAAGACATGCTAACTCATAAAAACCTTGTAGTTGTGGAGAATATTGTTGATGAAGAGAAGGAAGAAGATAAGAAGGATGCCCCGAAGAATAATGAATCTCAATTTAAAAAAAAATTGACCCCTTTAGATAAGGAGAAAAATTCTTAGCAGAATAAATAAGACATGGTTGCAAGGATGGAGGTGTTGTCATTAATGTTGTCATTGATGTCAAAACAGTTCAGGTTTTTGCAGAGAAAGGAATCAAGTGATTGCAGGTGGTACATGTATGGTTGAGATACTATAGAGATGTTGTGAGTACATGGAGCTATATTTATGGTGTTGCGGGTGTGCTGATATCAAGTGCTTTTGAGAAAATTAATAAAAAGTGAAAACAAAGTTGTGTGTATGTCCTGAATGTGCTATGATAATGTGCCCTACATTTCTTCTATGTTGATCTATGCATGTGCAGATTTGTAGTGTTGTTTATGGTAATATTTGGATAATATCCTGAGTTATAGCTTCTAATTTTAAGAGTGAAAATTGTGTTCATCGATGTGTGAACAAGTTTTCCAGAGTTGTTTGTCTGTGGATTGGGATAAATGTTTCTGCTTTGCACTCCCCTAGTGGTTGTCTCAGATCTTTTGGATCTGTAAGAATGTTAATAATGATATTATCTGTGTTCTGGAAAAAGTGTTCATGGTTTGGTGCTTCGAAAGGCTTGTTCCAGAGCTACTATATGTGTCTGGACGATCCAATTGGCCTATTGGAAAGAGTTCTATGAATGAAGATTGTTGCAGTTGCTGTATATGTATCTAAAGGCATCTAAGAGTTGTTCTAGTGTCTGGTGAAGCATGTTGTGTGATCCACATGTTATCATCTTGTTGTGGATGCATGTACTTCAAAGTTCATTGATGTTTTGATTAGGTTTGGCTGACCTGGTGTCTACATGTTACATGAAGAATAAGCATCAATTAAGGAAGCGTGTGATTGATCCAAGATGTTGTTTTGGGACCCAGTTAAGTATGTATTTGGTCCACTCTCATTCTTATCCATTGTAGGAATGTTGAGTCGCCGACCTAGTTTGAATTTGTAAAATGAAGAATTTGTAGTTGACCTTGGAGAAAGTTTGTAAGGTTGAAGATGATATAAATATAAGTCAAGATGTTTTGAATGATATACCACAAGTGTGTGAAATAAATGTGAAGAGAAAAGTGTGCAAAAGTGTGAATCAAGGCAGTAGTACTTTAATGCATTTGACTTTTGAAAGTAGTGAGCAAATGGGGTCTGCAATTCTTTGATTAAGGCTACAAATGTGTGGAGCCTGTTGTGGTGGATTTTTTGTTATCTTTATTTATTTGTAGGTAGTGAGCCTCCTTCTAGATAGTGAGTGCTATCTATAGGCAGTGAGCCTTTGTATCCAGATAGTGAGTTCTTTCTAGCCAATGAGCCCTTTGGCAGTGAGCCTTTGTATCCAATTTCGCATTACTATTATATTGTGAGTTAGTCCTCACTATGGTTTTTCCCTCATTGGGTTTTCCATGTAAATATGTTGTCTCTGGTATTTTATTTTTATTATATGAATTTCATGTTTATACTTAATAACATATTAAAGTGAATGTGATTAGATTCAACTGATTCACCCCTCCCTCTTAGTTGTCTTGTGCAATTCAACAATTGGTATCAGAGCTTTGGTTCCTTGGAGAAGAGCTTAACCACTTGAGGAAGATCTAATGACACACAAATTTTCAATCCCTGTGTTTGATGGAGTTGACTATAGTGATTGGAAAGTGCAGATGAGAGGTTATCCGATCTCTCTTGGTTTCAAGACTTGGAAAGCTATTGAGACAAAATATGTTGAGATGATAAGTGGTCCTTCTTATGTAGATGAGATTTCTGCGTATGAGAAAAATGAAAAGGCAAGGTATGCAATCTATAGTGATTTATCTAAGACTGAGTAGAAAAAAGTTATTTCATTAGGCACTACTTATGAAGTATGGGAAAATTTGAAAGATATCTATGAAAGAAATAATATAGTCAAATTATCAAAGAAGCTAACAACAATAAAACATATATGAGAACTTGAAAATGGAAGAAGGTGAAGATATTGCAAGCTACTTTCAAAGGGTTGAAATTGCTGCAAATGAATTCAAAAATTAAGGTGGTACTCTAGAAGATGAATATGTAATAGAGAAGATCTTGATGACCTTACCAGAGAATTATAGTGACAAGGTCTCTGCTATTGAAGAAACATACAATCCAAGGAAATTCACATAAGAATAGCTATTTGGCACCTTGACTGCATTTGAGATGAGGAAGTTTGGAAAAGAAAAGGAGAAAACTGAAACAACCTTCAAAGCAACTAAGATAGAAGATGATTCAAATAGTGATGGTTCAGAGGAGTTGGAAGCAAACTTTACAAGGAAGTTGAAGAAAGGTACCAGTAAGTACAAAGGTATATTACCTTTTAAATGTTTCAGTTGTGGAAATATTGGTCACTATGCTTCAATATTTCCAAATAGAGTCGTACACAACAAGAACAAAGATAGTAAAGACAAAAAGGACAAAAATTTCAAAAAATTGTATTATGTTAGAGAAGATGCTGGAATTTCTGATGATGAGTCTAACTTTCAGGATGATAAAGATGAATGCTTGTTTCTAGCCTCGGAGAATAAACCCATGTCTACTAATCATGGAATATGTGTAAGGGAATTTGGTCCAGAGAACACGAAGGATGAGATGAAATGTACTCTGGTTACTCCCTTTCATGCTAGACAAGATGGAGATTATTGGGTAATTGATAGTGGATGCTTAAATCATATGACCAAACAAAAAATAAGTTCACTAAACTTGAAAAGTATGATTGAGGATTAGTCTTGTTTGGAGATGGTTTTGATGCAAAGATTGTTGGAAAAGGAACAATTAGCCTTGATGGAAAACACGATACTGATGATGTCTATTATGTTAAGGGATTAAGGCATAATCTCTTGAGTGTTGGAAAAATTTGTAGCAAAGGATTTAAGCTTGTGTTTCAGGAGAATACTTGTGAGATCATAAAAGGGCCTGGAACTGTGGTAGTCGCAGGAAAAAGAACATATGGAAACATCTATCAACTTAAGAGTGGTGATGGTCAGTGTTTTGTGTCTCAAGTTAATGAAATATGGATATGGCACTAGAGGATGAGACATCTAAACTTTGGCAATATAATCAGGATTTATTCAAGAGAAGTTTTCAGGGATTTGCCCAAAATTACAAAGCCTACCAATACTGTTTGCAGAAGCTGTAAATTGGGAAAACAAACAAGATGCAGTTTTAAAGGAAAACAACAATCATCTACTAGAATGTTGGAATTGATTCATACAGACCTTTGTAATCCCACTTTAAGAAGAAGTCTTAATGGTGACATGTATTTTATGCTTTTGATTGATGATTACTCTAGAATGACATGGGTTACTTTTCTTAGGGAGAAAGGTCAAGCTCTAGATAGATTCAAAGTGTTCAAGGAAAGGGTAGAGAATGAATTGAACCTGAGAATCAAATGTTTAAGATTTGACAGAGGTGGAGAATTCACTTCTGGTGAGTTTAATGCATTTTGTGAAGAGCATGGTATAGAGACATTTTTCTCCTCGTAGAACTCCTTAGCAAAATGGAGTTGTAGAAAGGAAGAACCAAATTGTTCAAGAGGTCACAAGGACTATGATGAAAGAGGTAAATTTTCTTGATGTATATTGGAAAGAAGCAATCCACACTATTGTTTATATTCTTAACAGAGTTCAAATCAAAGGTAACAACACAAAGACTCCTTATGAACTATGGGCTGAAAGGATTCCTATTGTTAAGTAATTTAAGGTGTTTAGAAGTAGATGCTACATTTAAAGAGATGATGAGTATCTTGGAAAGTTTGATGCAAGATGTGATGAACGTATTTTCCTTGGATATTCAACTAACAACAAAGCATATAGATGCTTCAATAAAATATTGAGAAAGATAGTTGAGAGTGTAAATGTAAAATTTGATGAAGATATGCAAAGACCAATTGAAATAAGTGAAGTTGAACCAAACGATCCTATCTATGGACAAGTACAAGAGGAGGATAAGGAAGAGAAATAATAGATTGAAGAAGAAGAGACTTCGAAACCTGCTCCTAAGACTCTTAAGTATGTACAAAAGAATCATCTAGAAGAACAGATAACTGGAGATACAAGTGAAGGTGTAAAGAGAAGAATAAAAGTGATAGTAGCTAAGGTAAATTTGTGTTTGTTAGAGTAAAAGGTTTATTACTTAATTGTTTTAATTAAGTTACCTTTTATATTTCTCTTAAGATTAACTTAGTTTGCATTTTGTAGGCATTTAATAATTATTCTAATGATTAAATGCTCTCCTTTTAGGTTACTCTTTAGGGTTTCTTGATCTCCTTCATAAGGATTGATCTCATTGTATTATTTGATTCTCTTTGATTAATGCATCTTTAGCTTTCAGAGCACCCTTTTATTTTTTGTCTCCATTTCTCCTTTCTATGACAGGTTATTTGCATGCAGGTGATCTTCGGGTTCTGTGAAGTTGGCTTTCTCAACTTCTACATGGTATCAGAGCTCCAAACCTGCTACTCTCCTATTCATGTTTTGAAGGATTTTTGGAGCTTTGAGGGTTTGGGGTTTTCTTTTTTGATCCAGGGTATACCTTTTTTATTTGGTGTAGTTTGAGCCCAAACCGACATCACGGTTGCGTCAGGAGGTCGTTTCTAAATTTTTTGACATAAAACTTACCCAGTTTTGGTGTAGTTGGGTCGGGAGGCAAATTTTTTTTTTCCCCAAGGCCGTACAGACCCTAAGGCACACATTTCCATGTAATTTTTTAAAACTATTTTTTAAAAAAACTCAAAAATGAAGTAAAACTTGCGCTTGCAGCTTAAAGTGGGTGAACCGCCGAGTGGCGACCACTGCACTGCCAGGTAGCCACCCCAAGTGGTAGGGTCAGGAGGAGTTGCCAGGTTGTCACCCGGCTCAGCCCCTACGGGCTTAAGCATAGGGAGCTCAATCCCGTGGGTGACCAACACCACGAGTCAACCCTGTTGACCGCCTTAAGAACCTTGCCAGGTCACATGAGTGACCATAACCTTCAGCGTAGCCCCCAGTTGCTCTGCTCCCTGGTCTCCATATGACCAGGGGATTATTTTTTTTAGCCCCTGAGAGCTATTGGAGACTTATTGGGCCCTTTTGAAACAAATTTTACAAAATCAGGCGTAAAATGGTCATACAAGCTCCCTTTTAAAAAAAAAATATCCCGGAAAGATGATTCAAAGCTGGATCTAGTGGTGCAGGACTTTTTTTCTTCTGATTTTTCCGTTTTGCTGTGTTTTTTGCCAGTCAAAGTCAGAACATGTTTTTTGCACTTCGGGGGGCATAACTTTTGTGGCCAGACTCCATTTTTTGAAAACAAATAAGCGTTGGAAAGGTGTTCACGTGCTCTCTTTAGATCTGAAATTTAGTTCATCAAAAAATTTACCAGGTACACAAAGTTTTATCTGAAGCATATTTTTCTTTTTCTTGGTTTTCAACTTTAAAAATTATACTGAAGTTTGGGATTTTGTGTTGTGGGGGGTATTTTTTTATTTCTTTCTATAATCTACATTAGAAAATGAGAAACCTCTTTCATAAAATATTTTAAAACTCATTCATTATGGTGGAAACTTCCTCTATTGAGCGCCTTTCCCCACACAATTATCACACCTAGAAGGCACAAATGACCAGACTTCTAATGTGAAAAGGGTTATGGTCATGTTTGGATGATGTTCAAACTTAGTTAACATGACCATTTGAGGTTTTTTAGTAAAGGAACATAATGGATGAGGCCATGGGTTTGCTATCCTTGCATGTTTTAGATGGTCTTCTATTCCATCTAGAGGGTTGTAAATCTCTTTGAGCTATGTGGTTGAAGTTTTAAAATCTATTTGGCACCAGTAATCAGTTTCGAGCACTTCAGATTGAGGCTGAATTGACTTCCTTAGTACTTGATTCATATCCTACCATTGAGGATTTTTCAATGAAGTTCAAATCACTACGATCATTATTACAAGGTTGTGGTAAGAATGAAAAAGATGAAGAGTGCATTTACATGATTCTCTCTAAGCTTCGTGGTTCATTTCATTTTTTTTCCTTTACATTTATTCTACTATAGATGTCTTGGATGCACATTTTACCATGCCTAATTTTGAGGTGTTCTATGATTGATTGACATGAAAGCATGCCAAGATATCACAGTTGGATGCTCTTATAGGATCTAAGAACCAAGCATTGGTAGCTCAGTCATCTAAGGGGAAGCAAAAGTAGAAACAAAAGCCGAAGATAGATTCAGTTGGTAGTGATAATTACTCCAAGCCCCCTCCAAAATCTGATTCAAAACCACAGTCCTATCCTAAATAGGGAAAATCTTCTAAGTCTGGCAAGTCTTCCTCCAAGACTAAGAAGAAATTAGGTGATCCTTACAGATTTTGTGGCAAGGAAGGACATCTATTTTCTAGGTGCTGGAAATGATTATAGGCGTTAGAGGAAACCATGCAACAATGTAATATCACCTCACCTCAAGCTCCTTCTCCACCCACGGGGAAAGGTCATGCTCTTTCTACATGAGCATTATCTTCAGGTTCCATTTAGATTCTAAATTTTGGTGCCTCTCACCATATGACACACACAGAGGATTTGGTCACCGCACTTGCCCCTATTGGCACTACACACATTGCAGCTGGTGACTTAGCACAACTTTCAGTTAAGGGTTCAAGTACTATTTCATTAGATGGCGGTTGTCTTCAGGATGTAATTGTTATTCCTGATATTTCGATGAACCTTCTTTCCATTTATCAGATTTTCCATTCTAGATCTAGTAAGACAGTTGAATTCTCACCACATGATGTGGTTATTCGAGACCTTCATGATCCTGATTTGGTTGTGGCTACTGGGAGTGTGGATTATGTATCTCACTTATACATATTTGATGGCTTTGAGATTTCGCACAGTTTAGGTTCTTCTCTTATAGCACATGCAGACTCAGTGAGAAGGTTTTGGAATGAGCATTTGGGTCATGCCAATTACAAATATGTAAAATATATGAGTACTCAGGTACTAGTGATTGGGCTCCCTAAGATTTCCTATATTGATGGTGTTTGTCATGGTTGTGCACATGGAAAACATCATCGAGATTCTTTTCCTACGGGTAGAGACACACGTGCTAAGGCACCCTTGGAGTTGGTCCATAGTGATCTTATGTATTTTTCCACTCCTTTTTCAGGGGCCTGATATGTGCTCACTTTTATTGATGACTTCTTTAGATGCACATGGGTTTACTTTCTTAAGTACAAGTTTGATGTCTTTGATTCATTATGGATCTTTAAGAAATTTGTGGAGAAGTAGTCTGGACTTTCTATCAAGAGGATACACACAGATAATGGGAGGGAGTACATTAATCAGGCTTTCATGGATTTTTGGACTAAGAATTTTTTGCAGCATCAGTTTATAGTACGTTACACCCCTCAGCAGAATGGTGTTGTTGAGAGAAAGAACAAAACCTTACGGGAGATGGAAAATTGTATGATACAGTCTCGAGCTATGAGTTCTTCATTTTGGGCTGAGGTAGTCAATTGTGCCAATTACATTCAAAATCGAATGTCTCTAAGGCATTATGACATATGACTCCTGAGGAGGCTTGGACTCATGTCAAGCCTGATGTTTCTACATTCTAAGTTTTTGGTAGTGAGGCTTAGGCATTTATTCTCGATGCTCAACAAAAAGCCGTGGAGAGGAAGATCCAATCACTCATATTTTTTGGCTACTCTGAGGATGTTAAGGCGTATAGGTTATTTGATCCTAATTCCAGAGAGGTCTTATTTCGGTGGGATGTCCACTTTGATGAGCAGTTTCCTCTGATGGATTCTCCATCACCAGCTTCTCCCTCACTGCCTACTCCTCCCTCTAAATCTCTTGAGGATTGATTATCTCTTGAGGATGATGTAGATGATGATCCACCATCTCCACCACCACTAGGCACTCAAATTTTTCCCAAGTGGGCCCATGTTACTGTTGAGGCAACTGGATCTTTGGCAGGTGATCCTTCAGATACTCAGTGCACTCATGCTCAGAAAACTCATACTAGCCTTTTGAGTCATGCCATTTCAGATTATCCTCAAAAATTTTCAGAGGTGACATGTCACCTTGAGTGGGATAGAACCATGGATGAGGAGTATTTTTCTTTAATGAAGAATTTGGGATCTTTGTCCTCTTCATAAGGGAAGAAAATTGGTTCGATGCAAGTGGGTGTACCATACCAAGTATGTTGTAGATGGTTCCATTGATAAGTATAATGCATGTCTTGTTGTGAAGGGAATTTATCAGGTGGAGGGTATCGACTAATCTAAGACCTTTTCTATTGTTGCCAAGATGAATTCTATTCGCTTTGTACTTTCACTTGCAGCTTCATAGGGATTGACATTTTTTAGATGGATGTAAAGAGTGCCTTCTTGCATGGAGACCTTCATGAGGAGATCTCTATGGAGAATCCTCAAGGATTTGTGAAGGACACTTCTTTGGTTTGGAGACTTCGACGTTCATTGTATGGTCTCAAACAAGCCCCTCGAGCTTGGTATGAGAAGATGAACTCTTTATTGATTTCCTCTCACTTTACACGCTGTCATTTTGATCACACAATGTATATTCAATGTGAGGAGGGCGATATTTTGATTCTTGTGCTATATGTTGATGATATTATTATTACAGTTAGCTCATCCTCCATGATTTAGAGTGTTCAAAGAGCTTTGGTGGAGCAGTTTGAGATGACAGATCTCGGTCTTCTGCATTTTTTTCTAGGCCTGTAGGCTATTCAATCTTCAAATGGGATTTCTATATTTCAACAGAAGTATTCTCTTGATATGCTCCAAAAATCTAGCATGCTTGATTTCAAGCCTACCCCAACACCATTTCAGTCAGCATTGTTTTCTCTTCCACTTGCTCTACGCCTCTAGTGGATCCCACTTTATATGGGCAGTTGGTTGGCAGTTTGTTGTACCTGACACATTCTCATCCTGATATTTCCTTTATGGTTGGCCTTGTCTCTCGATTCTCACATGATCCACATGAGAGTCATTGGAAAGTTTCCAAATGTATCTTGAGGTACATTCAGGGAAACGCTCATTATGACATTCACTACACTTCAGGATCCCCTCACATTATTGGCTTCACTGACTCAGATTGGGTTGGTGATTTCAATGAGTAGAAGTCTACTTCTGGCTTTGTTTTTTGCCTTGGTTTTGGTCCTATCACATGGTCTTGCAAGAAATAGTATGCTATTGCATTATCATCTATAGAGGCTGAGTACTGAGAAACAATGTTAGCTAGTCAAGAGATTCTATGGATTTGATAGTCGATGATAGAGTTTGGGTTTCCTCCTGATAGTCCCACTATTCTCTAGTGTGACAATCATAGGAGCATTCACATTTTCTACAACCTAGTGGAGCATCAATAGACTAAGCACATTGAGATCCACATGCACTTCATCAGGTAGTTGATTTAGGATGGTTCTCTCATCTTGGAGTACATTCCTATAGAGGAGCAAGTTGCAAAAAAATTCACTAAACCTTTGGCATCATCGCGCTATCTTCATTTGTGCTCCATGCTTTGGGTGAAGGAAGTTTTCCTAGGGGAGTCTTTGTGAGGCCTTCCTTCATGTTTTTTCAGCATGTTTCATCTCTTTTTGGAGAGGAGTTTTTTTCCCACTAGGTTTTCTCCTTTACTCTGCTTTACAGAGATTTGGTTGTATTCGGGTACTTGATCAGGCCTAGCTGTTGGGACCCTTGTTTGCTTTCATGCATTTAGTTTTTAGCTACTCCCTAAGTTCATATTAAGGGGGGGTGTTAGAGTAAAAGGTTTATTACTTAATTATTTTAATTAAGTTACCTTTTATATTTCTCTTAAGATTAACTTAGTTTGCATTTTGTAGGCATTTAATAATTATTCTAATTATTAAATGCTCTCCTTTTAGGTTACACTTTAGGGTTTCTTGATCTCCTTCATAAGGATTGATCTCATTGTATTATTTTATTCTCTTTGATTAATGCATCTTTAGCTTTCAGAGCAACCTTTACTTTTTTGTCTCCATCTCTCCTTTCTATGACATGTTATTTGCATGTAGGTGATCTTCGGGTTCCGTGAAGTTGGCTTTCTCAACTTCTACAGTGTTTAATTTCTAATATAGAACATAAAATAGTATGCGAAGCACACAAAGATGAGAATTGGGTCAGAGCAATGAAAGAAGAGTTGCAACAAATAGAAAATAATCAGACATGGGAATTGGTTCCTAGACCTATAAACAAGAATGCAATTGGTACAAAATGGGTATTCAGAAACAAATTGAATGAAGATGGTGAAGTAGGAAGAAAGAAACTAAGGATTGTATGCAAATTTTATTCATAGGTTGAAGGAATAGAGTTTGAGGAGACATTTTCCCCAGTGGTAAGAATTGAGGCCATTCAGATTTTTTTGGCTTGTTTTGCTCACACATATTTCCAAGTATACCAAATGGATGTTAAGTCTACATTCTTGAATGGAGAATTGGAAGAAGAGGCGTGCATGGAACAATTAGAAGGATTTTAGTTATCAGATAAACCAAACATGGTCCACAAGCTGAAAAAGGAATTATATGAACCGAAACAGGCTCCTAGAACATGGTATGCATGGTTGGACAAATATTTGACACAACAAGGTTTCAAAAAATGCTCCGCAGATAGAAATCTCTCTTTCAAAATTGAAGAAAACAAAATGTTGATAGTAGTTTTGTATGTTGATGATATTATATTTGGAGGAAATGAGGGTATGTGAATTTTTTTTCTAGAAGATATGCAATAAGAGTTTGAGTCTATGATTGGTGAGTTAAATTTATTCCTTGGAGTTCAAGTGAATCAAACTGATAAGGGAATATTTATTTCACAATCTAATTATGTTAAATAATTACTGAAGAAGTTTGAAATGGATGATCCCGATACGGTCTATACCCGTATGGTGACTGGATGCATGCTGAGTAAGGATGATGATTCTCCTAAAATTGATTAGAGCATGTATAGATCTATGATTGGTGGACTATTATATCTTACTACTACTAGATTGGATATCATGCATGCAATATGTATGGTTACCATATTTCAAGAAGAACCTAAAGAAACACATGTTACAACTATGAAGAGGATATTCAAATATCTAAAGGGCACTCTAGATTATGGCTTGTGGTATCCTAAAGATAATAATTTCACCTTGAATTCCTACATTGATGAAGATTGGGATGGTTGTGTAGATGACTGAAAGAGTACAAGTGGTGTTGCATTCTTTCTTAGAGGAAGATTAGTTTCATGGCTAAGAAAGAAACAAGATTCAGTTTCTTTATCCACTTCAGAAGCTGAGTATATTGCAATAGCATCTTACTATACACATGTACTTTGCATGAAGTAAACATTGAAGGAAATAGGTGTGATGTGTGATGAGCCTATTCCTAGCTTTTGTGATAATACAAGTGCAATAAATATTTCAAAGAATTTGGTAATGAATTTAAGAACAAATCATATATCTACCAGATATCATTTCTTAAGGGAGAAGGTGTTCAGAATGAATTCAGACTTGAATATGTGTCTACAAAGGATTAGATTGAAGATATATTTACTAAGGATCTTCTCAAGGATACTTTTGAGTATCTCAGGGAGAAGTTAGGGGTTACTGCCCCTCCTTCCTTGAACTAGGTGCACATGGAGGTGCATCAATCTAGTGGATCTAATGATTCATCATATATTTGGACAGATGATTGAGGACTTCTCCTCAGGGGGAGTAGAGAGTATCATTGTTACAGTATGAGATGTGGGTGCATTTGTAAGGGGGAGTGATCAAAATTTTATGGCTGAAGATTCATGCAAAAATTTTTCTTTTCCATTGATGTCAAAGGGGGAGAGAGACTCATGTGAAAAAGTTGAAAGGGAGAGATAAAATATTGTAAGGAGAAGTGAGTGTAGAAACATTATGTAGGTTTTCTAATCTAAAAAAAAAGAGAAGAAGAAGTAGGAGAGCGTGTATGCTGTATTTTATGGTTTTTTATATCATGTGTTGCCATCAATACCATAGGGTGAGATTTTTGCAAGAATTTAGGTGTTGTCATTAATGTTGTCATTGATATCAACATAGTTCAGGTTGTTGCAGAGAAAGGAATCAAGTGATTGCAGGTGGTACATGTATGGTTGAGATACTATAGAGATGTTGTGAGTAAATGGAACTATCTTTATGGTGTTGTCGGTATGTTGATATCAAGTGCTTTTGAGAAAATTAATAAACAGTGAAGAAAGAGTTGTGTGTATGTCTTGAATATGCTTTGGTAATTTTATCTACATTTCTTTTATCTTTATCCTATGCCTATGCATATTTGTAGTGTTGTTTATGGGAATCTTTGGATAATATATCCTAAGTTATAACTTCTAGCTTGATGAAGAGTGAAAATTGTGTTCATCGGTGTGTGAACTAGTCTAGAAGAGTTGTTTGTTTATGGACTGGGAGAATTTTTTTGCTCTGCAATCCCCTAGTGGTTTGTCTTAGATCTTGTGGATTTAGAATAAGGTTAATATTGATGATATCTATGCTATGGAAAAATTGTTTGTGGTTTGGTGCTCCGGAAGGCTTGTTCTAGAGATACTATCTGTGTTTGCATGATCCAGTTCACCTATTGGAAAGAGTTCTATGTATGAAGATTGTTGCAATTTCTATGGATGTATCTAAAGGAATCTAAGAGGTGTTCGAGATTCTGGTGAAGCATGTTGTGTGATCCAAATTTTATTATCTTGTTGTGGATGCACACACTTCAAAGGTCATTGGTGTTTTCATTAGGTTTGGCCGACTTGGTGTCTAGACATTACGTAAAGAATAAGAATCAATTAAGGAAGCATGTGATTGATCCAAGATGTTGTTTTGGGTCCCAGTTAAGTATGTATTTGGTCCAATCTCATTCTTATCCACCACAGGAATGTTGAGTCACCGACCTAGTTTGAATTTGTAAAATGAAGAATGTGTAGCCGACCTTGGAGAAAGTTTCTAAGGTTGAAGATAGTATAAATACAAGTCAAGATGTTGTGAATAATATACCACAAGTATGCAAAATAAATGTGAAGATTAGAGTGTGCGAAAGTGCGAATCAAGGCATCAATACTTTAATGTTTTTGAATCCTAAAAGAAGTGAGATGATGGTGTTTGCAATTATTTGATTAAGGTTGTGAATGTGTGGAACCTATTGTGGTGGATTTTTTGTTATCTTTATTTATTTGTAGGTAGTGAGCCTCCTTTTGGACAGTGAGTCCTATCTGTAGGTAGTGATCCTTTGTATCCAGATAGTGAGTTGTTTCTAGGCAGTGAGGCCTTTGGTAGTGAGCCTTTGTATCTAGTTTTGCATTACTATTATATTGTGAGTTAATCCTCACCGTGGTTTTTCCCTCATTGGGTTTTCCATGTAAATCTGGTGTCTCTGGTATTTTATTTTTATTATATGCATTTCATGTTTATACTTAATAACATATTAAAGTGAATGTGATTAGATGCAACTGATTCACCCCCTCTTAGTTGTCTTGTGAAATTCAACAAAAATGCAAGGTGTCTCAAAGAAGACTAAGGCACAAAAAGAAGACACTTCACCTCCTTTGAAAGTAGAGAATAATACTAAAGAATTTTGTAGTGGTGGAGAAAAGGAGAAGATTAAGAAAAGGGAAGATGAAAGTACAAAAATTGGTGGTGAATCCTTCAGAGCCTCAAGAGATTCACTGAAATATCTATTAGCCATGTAATTACAGTTTGAACTGGTGGTGTCTGCACAACTGCTGCAGATTCTCATGCAACAAGGTGAGGTGGACTTGGATAAGATTTCCCCTTTTCACAAACTATAGCTTGCTGATATATCCCATACCTCTGCTAGGAAGGAAATTTTGCATACTCACCAGAAGAGTGTAGAGTTGGTAGGTGAAGCAATGAAAGTGCTGCAGGAAGGTATTTCCAGAATAACTATTGATAATTCCTTATCCGGTGTGTAGAAATTGAAATTATTTCTTGATTATTTTAAGGATTACTTTTCTTGTTTGGAAGAAAAGATTTATAAGGAAATGAAAAATTTTATCAATGATAAGAGGTTAGCAGAAGTTTCTAACAAGTGTGGTACTACACATGCCAAGTTGCAAGACAACTTGGAAGATATTAAAAAGTGTTTGGAGGAAGCCAAACAATTATTTTAGTTCTATTTAGAGTGGCTAGGTTCTACAAGGATCATTAAATATTAGATGGAATCAAATTTTTTAGGCCTCAGGACTTTATGAGCCGATCAATGATGCAGATGGAGCTACAAGAGCAATGATTAAAAATATGCATGATCAATTCTTTCTAGTGCAAGAACAAAAGGAGAAAATAATAATTAAGTATGGTAAAATCAGAGACATGGTTAGTGCAAGCCTTACCCATTTAACTAGAATTTTAGCTAATGTTGAGAAGGTGGTGAAAATGAATCTAGTGGCTAGTTCTCCAGAAGAAGGAGAATACCTCCATATTCAGTTTATAAATCAGTTCCATATGCTTTGCTTTGCTAAAAATGAATGGGAGGTTGCAAAGAGTGGGAGGCACACCTTTCTAAACTGAAGGAAGCTTATAAGGGTTAAGTTGTACATTTTTACTCTATATATGAATTTTTTTTAATTTCAATGTACATATGCAGAAATAGTTGATGGTACTACAGTACAATTTTCATCATCTTTAATGGATAACAATGTTAGGGGAGCCAATTTGATGTAAATATTTCACTAAGGGGGATATTTTTTTTGAATTGTGTTGAGTATAGAAGATAAGTATCTTTTTGGTACCATTTTCCCTTGATGTCAAAGGGGGAGTAGTTTTGGAAGAGTGTGTTTCCATCAATGATAAAGGGGGGAATTTTTGGCAACATGAGCATGTTGGTATATGGTGTTGTCATTGATTGCAACCCATTGAAAAAATACATAAGTGTTGGCTCAGATAAGACCAAATGTTTTGGAGAATTGACTAAGTCCCAATGTACATATTTAATGATTAGAGGAACAATTATGTGGTCCACATTACTTTGCTATGCATAATATTGTCATGCAATTTTGAGGTATTCATGGTATGTGTTGGATGCATCTAAATATAAAGTTTTTGGAATTTATGTATTTCACTATTGAATATATTATTGATAGTGTATCAAACTTAGTAATGGTAGTGTTATAGGTGGAGAGTGCATGTTGGAATGATCTACATTCCATCACACATAAATTTTATGTTGTACGGTTTTAAGGAAGTGTTGGAAGGTGTCAAATGTATGTGTAATCCAAGTGGAAAGTAATTTGGTGGTCCATGAGCTAAGTTATGAATGAAAAACTAGTTCATTTAGTTGTTGCTTCATCGGTGGTGCCGACCTAAAGGTTTTAGGGTCATGCAATGTTGAATTGTGTATATAGAAAAATCATTAGAGTGATTATATGTCATGTTGAACTATTTTGGTGTGGTAAACATTTATGTTCCCTCCATAAAGCATGGGTGTTGGAGTTTTGTGTCAATAAGTTATTGTGTTTCATGGATTATCCAATTAGGCTAACCTAATTGATGTTTTGGTTGGTTGTAATATATATACAAGGTTAGTTCATTGTGTGATGTACTGTGTTAGATTTAATTAAGAGTGTGTGTGATATTTGATGTAGTGTGAAGTGTTAAAGGTGATAGTGGTGAAGTATGAAGTGTGTAAAGTTAGTTTTCTGAGCTTAATTAGAATTGTATCTTCAACATGTTGTAGATGCATTGTTAGTATTCATCCTTAGCAGTGAGCCACCATTTCTTCTATCTCTTTCAATTCTAGGCATTGAGCCCTTGGCAGTGTGCCATTCTTTCTAGACAATGAGTCCTTGTACAGTGAGTCCACCATTCTATAAATCCTTTATAATCGACTATAATATATTGTGAGCTAATCCTCATTGTGGTTTTCCCATTTCAAGGGTTTTCCAGATAAATATGGTGTTTGTTGTGCACTTTTTGCACACACGCCCCACTGAATGTGGGGACCCTCTTTCTTCGCTCTTGGTGTTTTGACCCTTACTTTTTGGGGGTTTTTGCTTGCTTGGGTTTGTGCTTTAATGACCTTCTTTCCAATTGAAGTGGCATTCTTTTGAGCTGTATTGAAAATTTGAAGTTTTGGCTCTATCTTGGGTTTTTCACTGCTTTTAGGAAAATCCACCTGGGCCGGATTCTCCTGGTTCCCTCTTATTCTCCGAAATCGACCTTTGCACCACTTTCGGGAAAGTTCGTACATCCCGGATTTTCCCAAAATACGTGGCGGTGTCGAATTCTCGAAGTCCGTGGCTATGTCGAATCCCTAAATTTTCTTTGTGACTGCGGCTGTCTTGTCGGGTGCATTAATGGCATTTTTATGAGGTTTTGAGGCTTTGATATATCGATATTTTGAGAAGTGATTGATCATTTTGAGTTGTGCATCTGCTATCATTTGAGCTTGTGTGTTAAGGTTCTTGATATTTTTTTGGGTATTTAGATCCTCGAGGTTATTTGAGCTGTGCATTTGCTTTTGAAGTACGTGGGTTGTATCCAGTTTGCATCAGGTGGTGATTTATCGGTTTCCTTCATCATAACCATTGTGCTTCCATGGTATGTATATGCACCCTATTCTCTATTGGTTTCTATTGCTTTTCACCATTTTACTTGGGTGTCTTTCATGGTTTTCTGGTCCTTCTGGGTGCACATCATCATTATGCATTTTGGGGTTCTTTCCGATGCACCTGTTCATTTTTTGATTGATCAAATGTCTATGCTTGGTCTGGTGTTGGCTTTTGTTTGAGCTTTGGTTCACTGTAGCTTTGAAGCTTTTCATTTTTGTGAATCACCAAGTCATCTGTGCTTTCATGGCAGATATTTAGGGTTCCCAACCTAGGGCATGGCCATTTGTTCTTGAAATTGCTGAGAAGTGGGTCGTTAGTTCATGTTTTATTCATTAAGGTCCTAGGTTAGGTTGGTTTTGGATTTCTGGCTTGGATCCGGAATTATTTGAATTGCTTTGATGAAAGTAGTCGAGATATGGACAGGTTCGGGTTTTCATGGTGTTCGTGGATTTCCGCTCCCTCGGATTTTCCTGATTGCCTTATCTCTTCTTCTTTTGTCATCTTTCTGTCGGATTTCATTTGATTTCACCAAAATCCATTCCATCCGGATTTTCCCGAGGTCTGCGACCGGGTCATTTTACCGATGATGAACTTTGATACTGTTATATCTGGATTTTGCCAAAATCCATTCCATCCGGATTTCCTCGAACAATTCGTATCCCTTCATTTTCCCCGAGTTAGTCAGGACTGTTGTTGATTTCACCAGAATCTGTCTCCGGCGGATTCATCCGAGTATTTTTGGGAAATGTTAAATTTAATGGTTATGGATTGTGGGTATCTTAGTTATACATTTGATTAACTTAAGGAGCTTATGCTAAGTATTCTTAATGCTTTTCCTTGGTTGAATTGGTGATTTACATGATGTTCTGGGATTTAGTTTGTTTGGTTCACTAGACTTCGCCTAGCGCGAATTTTCCCGAAAATCCTTCCTAGTGTAGAATCCGCGAGGGGTGCTAAATCTCGAACTTTGATATAATAATCTTTTGCACTTGTTGCTTTTGATGGATCTAATTTTATGCTATCTTCATGTGCTCGTAGGCAAGTTCAGGACAAAAAGATGCTGACCGGGGCAAAGAAAAGGAAATTGACCATGGTGCAGAGGCATTTGCCATCTTAGATGCAGAGACGGTTAAGTTGGACATGAAGAGCAGAGTTCCTGAGAGTAAGCTGACTTCAATTTGATCAGGAATTACGGATAGGAACGTTGGTATGTGGGATTACAAGGAATTCAAGGCTGAGATGTCAGCACCTAACCTTCCTTTGTTATCAAGGAGAATGGTGGACTCCGAATTGGCTGATGTGGCAGGCTTTCCTTCTATAGTACAGTGTTATGAGTTAGTGCTAGAGTGTGCCAGGAATTATGATAAAGGTACACAGAGGATTATTGGCCTTGAAGGTAGGATTCTTGTAGAATTTAGTCTAGTCTCCATTGTTGCAACCTTTGACATGCCTAACAGATCCCATATGGTAGGCTTTGACAAGGAAGGGGCTAAGAAATTTTATGAAGAGGACATGGTTAAGTCCCAATAGGTGATTAACTCTTGGCTAGAGAAGCCTAAATCTCACTTCTCTAAATTGCCTAAGCAACTATTCAGGCTTAAATTCAAAAGAGAATATTATAATGTTATCACCCTTCTCAACAGGTTGGTAGGATTGAAAAGTGTAGGGATTTTTGAGACTTGGATGTTCCATATAATTGATAGAATGGAGTAGGGGTTTGATTATCATTGGGTAGGTGCAATCAGTGTTGTGATACATGAGCAGCTATGCAATGTCTTGCAAACCAAGACTTTTACTATGACTTCCTATCTAGTGTATTCCTTGGCAAGATTCCATCCATATAAGGGGTTGAGCACTAGAGGTATCTTTGGGAAAGATGCTATCTACAAGGTATATCCACAGTTGCACTTAACTGGTGGAAGTTATAGGAGATCAAATGATGCCTTCACTATGTATATCACCAGGTTGCTCCAAGGTGCAGAGCATGTTAGAATCTCAGACAAGGAAAAATAATTGATAGGAAAGTATGGAGCTTGGTTCATTCAGTTCCCCACCTTTTCATATATTAGAATTGATGGTTTTCAGAGCGCTCCCTACAGATTGCCAAGGTATCCTGCAGAACACATCATTTTATTGGAAGATGTTAGGCAAATCTATGATTTTGACAATGTTGTAAAAGGAGAAATGCATAAGACAGGTTTTGGGAATGATTTCCCTCTGAAGATTGGAATGGGTGAGGTTTGTGCCTCTATTTAGTCTGCTGATGCTGCTGAGGAAGAAATGGGTACTCTTGGTCTTTCCTTCCACACCAAGAGAACAAGATTTGATATAATCGGTGAAGCTCAAAAGATGGTCAACAGGGATTATTGCCATAAGCCTCAAATTAAGGACTATTGGGTTAATCTCGCTGATGAGTTTGAGGTGAGGAAGAAGAAGTTTTCCAGACTGCCAGTGGACTTGGTGAGGCTATATAATGTAAAGGCCATCCTGGATCAGATTGAGGAGGATGGAAATGTGATCCAAGGCCATGTTTATGAGGCAGTAAAAGATAAACCGGTTGGAGAAGTTGACTGGTTGGAGGAGGAAAAGACTGATTTGGATCAGGTCATGGCCCCGGTGATTAAGTACACCAAGATGTGGTTGAAGCACAAAATACTATGGCTAGAAAGTGAGGGTGTTCCATGCACTTATGAGCTGATGGGAGATTTGGAGTCTCATTCTACTTCCGAGGGGTCACTTGAGCCAGAACAAAAGGGCAAAGGAAAGGTAGATTCTCCTTTGAAAATTTAGGTAAGGGAAACCCAACCTGAGAAGGAGGCAGAGGTAGGTAAACAGAGGAAGCCGGTTGCCAAGAAGAGGAAACATGCCTCTAGGAAAGAAGTTGAGAGGAATAAGGGAGAAGTAGGGGAGGCTGAAAGTGCTCCACCGGTGGAAAAGAGAAGAAGAACTATAAGATTGTCACAAAAGGGGGAAGAGACTCTTAAGGTTGACAAATTAATTGAACCACTAGTAGTAGAAGTGGAAAGTTTGGGTGAGAGAACACAAGTCTACATGAGGAGGTTGAGGAATCCTTCCCCAAAGGACATTGCAACAATGGAGAAGGTCTCGGTCAACATTCCTATTGTCGAGCTGGTGAGTGTCCCTATTTCTCAGGATGCTGGTAGCCAACAAGAAGAACTAAAGAAAGGTGAAATTCTAAGGGTTTGCAGGAAGAGGTATTTCAAGAAGGTGATCTCTTCAGGGCAGAAGAAAAAATTGATAGGGTATTGAAGTCTCCCTTGGTGGCATATGCAGATTCGCCTGTAGAGGAGCAAGTGAACAAATCCCCTCAATAGGAGGAAGTAGTGACTGAAACTTCATCACCATCCCAGGTTGTAGAAGAGGAACAGTTACAATAGGAGGGGAATCCAACTTTGGATATTCCTAAAAGTCCGAGTGTGGAAAGGCATGCACCTGTTGATCAACAAGAGAAAGAACAGGATAAACAAAGCACAATACCTGCTAGGTTCACTATTCCAGATTGGCTTGAGAAAGGCCTAAAGAGTAAAATGGTAATAGTGGAGGATGCTCCTCTTAATTGGGATGTCCTTATGGCCAATGTGGAGAAGGGGAAAACTAAAAGGAAAGCAAGGGTTGCCTCTTGAATTGAAAGAGATGAATCAGGTAATACAGTGGCTCATATTGCTACCGTTGCTCCGAACAAAGATAGGGACAATGTGACTGCCCAAGATTATAATGTATAGACTATTAATTTGGGACATGCTACTGTGGAACAAGGTATTGAAGAATATGAGGGTTCTGGTGCAGACCAAGCATGAATTGGAAAGAGAAAATGAAAAAATGAAAAGATACCTACAGGAATTGATGAAGCCTTTGCAGGCTATTGGTTCCTCCTCTTCAGCTGCAAGATTCCTTCCCTAGGAAACAATCTCCGAGTTAGAAAAGATGAAGGGCACCTCACATGCTACAATCACTTGGTTGCAAGGTGTTCAAGAAAAGGGGGATGAAGCTATCAAAGGTATTTTGTCTATTGCAGGGGATGCTACAAGGTCGGTGACATTGCTGAAGACTATGTTGGCTCAAGATTAGGAAGATACTGACCTCCTACTCCAGAAAGTTACTGCAATTATGGGATTCACCAAGAATGAATTGGTAAGATGTGGGATTCTTCCCCTTCCAAGGGTTTCTGAACCTTGGGAGTGGTTTGAAATCCTTCTCATGAGACAAAGGGCCTTGAAGAAGGTCAATAAACATGCAAGACAAATTTAGGATGCTCTAACTGATGTGTATGACAAATGCATTGCATTCCTCGAATTCATGACTAGAAGGAAGAAGCTTGTTTCGAAGCATTTTAGTATAGAGCGGCTTAGGGAATGGTGGAGAGATGTGTATTCTCCAGTCAATGAAGGATCAGTTATTGAACATCAGTTGGATGATGCAGCAACATACATTGTAGTCATTGACAGATATTTGACTAATAAGGCTGATTGGGATGGTAGAGTTGGACAAGCAAAAGAGAATATCAAAATTCTTGAGAGAAAGATTAGGGTTTTGCCTGTGCCACCGGTTGCTGAGCTGGATAGGGTCTTGCTGGCCATACATGTTGAAAGGATAAAACTAAAGACAAAGATGGGGAGTGATTGTAGAGGGTTACATTGATATTTGTGCTTCCCATTAATTTACATGTATTGGGCCGATGTTTTGACACTTTGGCGGTTTTGGATGAAATTGATGCTATGGCACATTTCATATGATTGAATTATTCTTTTGGGTCAACCTATTTTAGGTTATGTTTTATTGTAAAATTATAATTTGGGCCAACCTATTTGTTGATTTTGTATAAAAGCGGGCATGTTGCCTCATTTGAAGAGTAGACAAAAAATTTATAGAATAGAGATAGAAGGATAGGTAGATCAGGAGAATAGTTGTATCCGAGCAAGTTAGGGTTTATTTTCAAAGAAAATGTTGTAATAGAACAACTTGGATTGTTGCTATCTTGGATGACATAATATAAGAGAGATATTGTGTTTGGTATCTATCTTTTGGAATCTCATCTGGCATGGTTCTTGTTATTCTATCTTTCAAATTGCTTATTGTTTATGGTTAGATGTTTTGATAATGCTTAGGGTTTCATGTTTGGAATGTTGTAGCGATCTCTAGTCCATACTTTTTGCAGTTAGCTGATTGTTAGCTACTTTGCAAAGTTAGCCGGGGCTTATATTTGTGCTTAGTTGAATTGTGAAAGTTATTCATCTCAATTGTTGTAAGGTTGACTGAGTGAATGTTCATGATGTGAAAATCCTTCAATACCTTAGAAGATTGCACTATTTCTATGGAGTTTCAGATTCATCTAGGTTAAGCTGAAGATAGTTTAAGAGAGATTGGTCCATTTTGAGCATCTTATCCTTTGGCATTTTCAATCTTAGTATTAAAATTAGTTTTAAGATTATCTCTGGAAACCTTTATCTTTTGCTGTTTCTTTATTATCTGATTTGTATCAAGTGTGAGAGTATCAATCTATTGCTTATATCTGATAAGTTTGAAATCCAACCCTGCTCGTAGTAAGGTCCTTTTGTGATTACCAGCATTTTCACATTATCTCTAAGTTGTTTTATTGCATTGTCAAGACCTGACATTAGAGACCTTGGGGTTATCTCTTTTCCATAGAGATTTACCTTTCAAGAGAGATAGGATATTATATTATGTCTCAATTGTTGTTGTGCAAAAAACACCATCAACAGATTGGCGCTAGAAGGAGGGCTTTGAATAAGCAAGGTGGAGCGTTTCTTAAATGCCATCTCTCCTGAGAGACTTAGAAGAAGAACTAGATTCACTCCAGGAGAGGAAGAATTCCAAGAATTACAAGTCCCTACTAGGTCAAGAAGGACCAAAAGAAGGGAAGAATCATCATTAGTTCATCCACTCCCATCATCTCCGTTATCTCCATCTTCATCTGATTTTGAGGGGATTCCCATTCCACAACCACAACCAGTCATAAATCAACCATTACCACCCTTACCTCCACCAATGGATTTTCTCACTACTAATCCATCCCCATTGACATTCAATAATTACAATGTTATGCCCAAAAATTGTCTGCATTTCTGTTTTATGTTTCATACTCATGATCCCAACAGAATAGCAGAAGAACATATTCAAAATTTTCAGACTTGTCTAAGGGATAGAGGGATTAGTCATGAGGATGTTGCATGTAGGCTGCTCCCTTATTCTCTAGGAGAAGAAGCCTTTGATTGGTATAATCACCTGCCTGCTGCTTCTATCCGTAATTGGGCTGAGTTAGAATCTGTATTCTTGCAAAAGTTCAAAATTCCCATCAGTGCTAATGAGCTATACTTACATTTTACTGGGGTAAAAAGGGAGATTAATGAGCCCATAAGATCATTTAATGATAGGTTCTATCGAGCATATACTAGACTCCATGCACCTTATGTTGGACATGAAGATACTGCTTTAGAGATATACCTTGAAGCCTTGGATAGCCTCACAGCTACCTTCTTGAAACAAAGGACTAATCCTCCAAACACTTTGCTCACTGCATATGCAGAGGCAATAAAAGTCAACACAAAATTAAGGTAGCATGTATCAGGACCTCTGCCATCTTTGGGACCTATGACTCACCTTGGACAAATCCAAGCCCTTAATCAAGCCTTGACTAGTCATACTCCAATAATGAATCCTGTGTCGTCACTACCTCTGGTTCCTCATCTAGGCCCACCTATGAATCAAGCTCAACCTACAACTTCTTATCCCCAATAGAGAGCCAATTAACCCTTACAACAGCAACAAGTGGGTTTCCCTCCATATTTGTAGAATTCAAAAGTTTTGAATCAGGTTGTTGGTTTTATAAATGTACCTGGACATCCTTTGGGAGGTAATCCAACACCACCTAGCAATTTGGATAAGGAGAGGTTGGATGAATTATCTGAACAAGTGAAGAGGTTGAATATAGAGGTAATTTATTTGAGAAATCAAAATAGCTAGCTTTAAGCCGCCCAAAAAAATATATAGTCTAGTTATGGCAGGGAAAACAAAAATTTCGAAAGAGGTCAATACTTTGATAGGAATCAAAATCCTTGCCCTGGTTAGAATTTCGATAGAAGATAGGGTTCTGGTCAAAATTTTGATTGAAACCAATAAGGTGGACAAGGGTTTGATAGGGGGCAACAACCTAGGAAGAATAGATCTTGGAATACTAGACCTAACAATGGGGGGATTCCTACTCCCCTAGATTAGCCTTCCACTCAAGAGAAGCCTCCAAATGGTGTGTACTTGGCAGAAGCAACTTTGTCTGGATGGTGCAGACTCCATAATACAAGCCAACACTCTGAGTTAGACTGTGCCGAATTCCAGACTGCAGCTTCTATCTTTCAGTATGAAGTAAAAAATAATGCCACTAGTCAGGAAATTGTGCCTTCGAATCCCTATGATTCTCCAGTACTTATACTTAATCATGCTCCATTCCCAAAAAGTGAGGAAAAAAAATAGGAAGAAGTATCTAGTAATGCCGAGGATGAGGCTGAGCAGATGTTAAATGAAGATGAGATTTCTCAGTTGTTCAGTGAGGACAATGAAAATGACAATGGCCCTTTGGATGAGGAGGAAGTTCATATTGAGGAAGTTCAGATGTTTCAACAACCAGCAAGAAAGTATGATTTGAGAAATAGACCCAACAAGGGTCCCTAAGCTAGAGGTCCTTTCACTAATTCTATTCCTCCTAATAATTTCAATATTCCACCAGACCCACAAGCTAGTAACAATCCACCCTATCCTCATGTACCAACCCAGTACTTGTCAAAGGGAAATGATGTTGAAGTATCCAAAGATAAACAGGCCAACGGCTACAAGGAGGCTCATACTGACCTTAATGTGGAACAATTGGGCGAATATGTGATTGAAGAATTTAAGAAAATAAAGGTGAGTCTCTCTGCTTTTGAATTGTTAAGAGTTCCTGTTATTAGAAATGCATTTTTGGGATCATTTAATTCAAATACAACATCATAAGGGGTAGTCATGAGTGAGGCTACTACCAGGTCTTCTAATTCTCACACACCCAAAAGTCAAAACCCATTTGTGGAAAAGAGGGGAGATAAAGATAAGGGTTAGGTTGCACAAGTTGATACTCATTTGAAATTATTTCAAGGTAAGTTGGAAACTCCTCGTTTCCTAACTTTTGTCCGTATCTTCGAAAAGAATTTGCATAATTGTCTTCTAGATTCAGGAGCCTCTACAAATGTTATGCCTTTTGCTATTTGTAAAGCATTGGGTATCACTCCTATAGCTTCCCAAAAGAAGGTTACTTAGTTGTATAAAATAGAGGTGAGCATGGTTGGAGAATTGAATATGATTCCTACACAGCTTGCATCAGATCCTAGGGTGCAACAGGTGATCAATATCCAAGTTGTTGACATCCCTGATACTTATGGGTTGATCTTAAGCAGAGATTTTACTAAGGCTTTGAATGGATATACCTCCATAGATCATTCCCTTATGTGGTTACCATGGAAAGGATTTCCAAATCAGATCAAAATTGAAAGAGAGCCTAGGATGAAATATGTGATAACAAAATACCAAAATATCTCAAATGAGGTATTAGTGTCTGAAGCTGGCATGGGGAATTATGTGTTGGCTGCATCAATAACAGAGGATGAAGAGGTTTTAATGTTCTAGGATTCTTTAAGTGAACACCTTCTGGAGAGCAGCGGTCCTGAGACTTTGATTGAACTAGAGAATGAAATAAGTGAGGAAGATGACAAACAACTTGGTTTGTTGGATAACTTTCAAGAGTTCATCCAAAAATGTATGGAAGATCAAATGCATTTGAAGCAAAGTATGAATTTTGAGGAGTTGCTACTTCCTAATTGGTGTAGAGTACATGATGCACTTCATCCTGAGCTAGAATGTGACTTGTGTCAAACTGTAGTCAGACAAATATAAAAATGCCTCAATCCAGTTCCACCTACCAGATTTAAAGAACAAGATAAATTGAAGCCAAAGGAACCTGATGGTTGTTGGACACTGAGGTTTGATGGATCTAAGTCTAAACAGGGTGCTGGAGCAGGATTTGAATTAATTAGCCCTCAAGGAAAGAACTATTGTTCTGCACACAGACTCTAGTTTCAATGCACTAATAATGTTGCTGAATATGAGGCTTTGATCCATGGCTTACTGATGGCATCAAAGAAGAAAGTCAAGCTATTACAAGTTTTCGAAGACTCTGAATTAGTAATTAAGAAAGTAAGAAAATAGTATTCATGTCGTGACAAAAGGATGACCAACTATAGGCGTAGAGTATGAGATCTGATAGAAGAGTTTGACGCCTTTCAATATATATTTAATCCCTCGAAGCAAAAATCAGGTTGCCGATTCCTTGGCACAAGCTGCCATCACATTACAACCTTTGTCACTTTCAGGGTTGAATAAATTTTCAGTTGAGTTCACTCCAGTCCCTTCAGTGCCAGATAATATTACCAATTTTTAGGTGTTTGAAGATGACAAGCATATTTTGGATTTTATTACAAGCTATGATGTGTTTTCCTCCCAAGTTATTGATAAGGTTGAGCCTCAGGAAGTGGATATAGACTTTGAAGGAATCATCAATCTAAAGACTAATACCATTCCAAGAGGTATGGTGCAACTTGAATGGATTTTTGACTTGGATAAAATAAGGGACCAAGAACAACAGACTAAAAGAGAGTCCATTAGCAGTTAGTGTGAAACATACAATATGGGGACACCAGATGACTTGAAGAATGTTCTTATCGGCAAGGTGTGTACTCCCGAGGAAAGAAAAGGGATTATTGATACCCTACATGCATATCATAATGTAATAGCTTGGAGCTATGAAGATTCGGAAACATATGATACTTCGATCATCACACACACTATTCCCCTAAGATCAGATGTCAAGCCTTTCCGACACAAACAAAGGCCAATTAATGCTCTGTTAGAACCCATTATTCAGAAGGATGTGCAAAAACTTCTTTTAGCATGTATTATATTTCTAGTAAGACACTCTACTTGGGTGGCGAATTTGGTTCCAGTACGAAAAAAGAATGGAGAAATCAGATTGTGTGTTGATTTCAGGAATCTGAATAAAGCATCAAAAAAAGATAATTATCCAGTCCCTTCACTAGATGAAGTGCTTCAAATTGTCAATGGATCACAAATGATGTCCTTTTTAGATGGGTATTCTGGATACAATCAAGTCATGGTGCAATATGAAGATAGACACAATACTGCCTTTACTACCAAATGGGGAACATTTGCTTACAGAAGAATTCCATTTGGGCTGATCAATGCTAGAGCTACATTTCAAAGAGCCATGGACATTGCTTTTAAAGATATAACTAGTAAGTGCATCATTATTTACATGGATGATTTAACAATTTTTTCCAAGAAATGAGGTGATCATATATCAGACTTATGCAAGGTGTTTCAAAGATGTAGAGAGTTTGGTATTTCACTTAATTCAAAAAAGTGCATTTTTGGAGTCACGGAAGGCAAGTTATTAGGACATATTATATCACAACAAGGTATTGCCATTGACCCTGAAAGAATTCAGGCCATCTTCAAGATTCAGCCTCTTGCAAGTAAGAAAGAAATGAAGTCATTCTTTGGAAAGATTAACTTTGTTAGAAAATTTATCACCGTGTTTGCAGAGATGGTCAAGCCATTGAATGCAATGTTAAAGCAAGAAGCGAAAATAGAATGGAATGCAAAAGCTAAGGAGGCATTTGCAGAAATCAAAAGGACTATTGTTGAGGCTCCTGTATTGGTGAGTCCAGAGTATGCTAAGTCCTTTTACATATATTCATTTGCTTCTGATCATTCTTGTGTTGCAATGTTAACTCAGAAGTCTGATAAAGGGGACAAACGCCCTATAGCCTTCATGAGTAATCCTCTAAAAGATGCAGAATTGAAATACCACAATGTAGAGAAACAAGCCTACGCCTTGGTCCAAGCAGTAAAGAAGTTTAAGCACTATATTCTGAAGAATAAAATTTTTGCCATAGTACCTGATCGTGCAATAAAGCTGTTATTGATGCAG
This sequence comes from Sequoiadendron giganteum, assembly GCA_007115665.2. Classification (NCBI taxonomy): domain Eukaryota; kingdom Viridiplantae; phylum Streptophyta; class Pinopsida; order Cupressales; family Cupressaceae; genus Sequoiadendron; species Sequoiadendron giganteum. The sequence goes on along the minus strand of CM021103.1, from coordinate 408,385,393 downwards.
AATGAGCTAGGAGAGCGAAGGGTTAAATAGGTGACCATGTTGCCGGAATATGATATTTAAATTCAGCCCATGAAATTGGTAAGGGGATAAAGACTTACGAAGATGATGGCTGAGACAGGTCATGATCTCACAACCCAACATTATTACCTTTAGGAGGTCTCTCCAGGAGACTGGTATGATGAAATTATTTTTTATCTGTTGAATCATCGGTGTCCTGATCATCTTAACACAGTCTAGAGACGAGCCTTGCACTTGAGGAGTGGGAGTTTTATGATGAAAGGAGCTATATTATACAAAAGAAATCATGAAGGTGTTTACTTAAGGTGTTTAGGGAAGGATGAAGTTGCTAGAGTAATGATTGAATTTTATGAGAAATATGGCACAGGCCATGGTTCTGCATCATCCACGACACATCAAATCTTGAGGGTAGGTTATTACTGGCCCAACTTGTTCAAAGACATACATCAACATGTGAGAACTTGTCATATCTGTCAGACCACAACAAGTAAGGAAAAACATGCAGCTCTTCCACTCCAGCCTGTTATTGAGGTAAAGCCATTTGCTTAATGGGGTATGGACTTTATAGGTCCAATCAACCCTCCATCCTCTGTCGGCCACAGGTATATTCTTACTATGACTGATTATTTCACTAGATGGATAGAAGCACTCACCTGCAAATAATGTACTTCAGATGTGGTAATGAATTTTCTTGAATCAGGGATTATTAATCATTTTGGTTGCCCACTACTTTGGTTTCTGATAATGGTCCTGCATTTGCATCACTAAAAATTTCTAATTGGTCATTTGATCATGGGATTATTATTAAATTTTCATCTAATTATTATCCCTAGGGTAATGGTCTGGCTGAGCCTTCCAACAAAAACCTGCTGACAGTTATTCGTAAGTTGCTAGAACAAAATCCTAAGGATTGGCATACCCAGCTCCGATTTGCACTTTGGGTTGACCGTACTAGATAGAAGACATCCATAGTAACCTCCCCTTATCACTTGGTGTATGGTTTGAACCAGTGTTTCCTATTCAGTTGAAAATCTCTACCCTACAATTCATTAATGAGTACTATAACGAAGAAGACAAGCGCAAAGCCCGTTTGGCTGAACTATTGCATTTGGAAGAAAAAAGAGATGAAGCCCTAGAGAACTTTGGTAAACATTAGGGTGTAGTGAAAAGATGGTTTGATAGGAGAGCTAAGGTAAAGGCCTTTAGTATTTTTGACTTATTTCTTTATTGGGATAAAGCCCATGATCATAAGGGAGAACACAGTAAATTTGATAAACTTTGGCTTGGCCCTTACTAGATTTCAGAAATTTTGGGAGACAATGCTTTTCATTTGAAAACCCTCACTGGTGAGAATATCCCGCTGCTTGTCAATGGGTAGTATCTGAAGCATTATTTCCAACCTTGAACTGCTTGCAGTTCATCCTATATATAGTTAGAGTAGATTTTCTTTTGTTTGCTTTGTTTCTGCTTTGCTTTGGTAGATTAGGATTGCTTTGGTGTGTTTTGATTTTCGCTTTCTTTTTCTTTTTGGGTTCCTAATTTCTTTGGGGCTGTTTTGCCTGTACACCAGGGCTATTCTATTTGGTCTTGTTCTAAGGATTTCTTTTATAAACTCTAATCATTTTTTCAGAATCAAGTGGTGTTTTTTCTTTTATCTAGGGTTCCTTGTACTTGGAATTAGAGTCACTTGTTTTGGATATGCTTTGGAATATATCTGGGTCTCACATTCTCACACTAAATTAATTTTTTGGAGTTGGATTAGGTTCTTGAGTAATTTGGCCTAGTGAAGAATCTTATATTTTTCTTCAGTGCCACTATGTCCCTCATCCCTGAGAGTGAGTTTCATTACTTACAAAGGTGATAGGAAAATCTACAAAAAAAAAAGAAAAGAAACTAAGACATGTTGAAAATTCAAAAGAGTTTCATCTTATCATGAATATCCTAGTATCTCTATCGGGGCTATGGATGCCTGACTGGCAGTAGATCTATGCTTAGGAGGGTCATAGTGATAACCTCACTAGGGCTATGGATGCTTGACTGGCAGTGAGGTTCTATCTAGGTTTCTTTTGAAGTTTGAATTCTTATGTAGCTTGGTCAGGTTCACTCTTGCCCCCATTGCACTTATAGGATCGAAATAAATGCATAATACACACACTTGGACCCTGGTATAGGAAAAAGTCTTCTTACTTGTGATTTCTAAAACTTTGTTCTCAAGGGTTTTGATGCAAAGATCGAAACCAGAGATTCTGGGTTCTTGATTTTAGTTTATCTTTGAAATGCTCTAGAGCATTTCCCCAGTGGAGTCGCCATTTGTTGTGCACTTTTTGCACACACGCCCCACTGAATGTGGGGACCCTCTTTCTTCGATCTTGGTGTTTTGACCCTTTCTTTTTGGGGGTTTTTGCTTGCTTGGGTTTGTGCTTTAATGACCTTCTTGCCAATTGAAGTGGCATTCTTTTGAGCTGTATTGAAAATTTGAAGTTTTGGCTCTATCTCGGGTTTTTCACTGCTTTCGGGAAAATCCGCCTGGGTCGGATTCACCCAGTTCCGTCTTATTCTCTGAAATAGACCTTTTGTACCACTTTCGGGAAAGTCCACACATCCTAGATTTCCTTGAAATCTATGGCGGTGTCAAATTCTCGAAGTCCGTGGCTGTGTCGAATCCCTGAATTTTCTTTGTGACTGTAGCTTTCTTGTTGTGTGCATTAATGGCATTTGTACGAGGTTTTGAGGCTTTGATATATAGATATTTTGAGAAGTGATTGATCATTTTGAGTTTTGCATCTGCTATCATTTGAGCTTGTGTGTTAAGGTTGTTGATATTTTGCTGGGTATTTGGATCCTCGAGGTTATTTGAACTGTGAATTTACTTTTGAAGTACGTGGGTTGTATCCAGTCTACATTAGGTGGTGATTTATCAGTTTCCTTCATCATAACCATTGTGCTTCCATGGTATGTATATGCACCCTATTCTCTATTGGTTTTGATTGCTTTTCACTATTTTTCTTGGATGTCTTTCATGGTTTTTTGGTCCTTCTGGGTGTGCATCATCATTGTGCATTTTGGGGTTCTTTCCGATGCACCAGTTCATTTTTTGATTGATCAAATGTCTATGCTTGGTCTGGTGTTGGCTTTTGTTTGAGCTTTGGTTCAGTGTAGCTTTGAAGCTTTTCATTTTTGTGAATCACCGAGTCATTTATGCTTTCATGGCAAATATTTAGGGTTCCCAACCTAGGGCATGGCCATTTGTTCTCGAAATTGCTGAGAAGTGAGTCATTAGTTCATGTTTTATTCATTAAGGTCCTAGGTTAGGTTGGTTTTAGATTTCTGGCTTGGATCCTGAATTATTTAAATTGCTTTGATGAAAGTAGTCGAGATACGGACAGGTTCGGGTTTTCGAGGTCTTCATGGATTTCCACCTCCCTCGGATTTTCCCGATTGCCCTATCTCTTCTTCTTTTGTCATCTTTCTGCCGGATTTCGTTTGATTTCGCCAAAATCCGTTCCATTCAGATTTTATCGAGGTCCACAGTCGGGTCATTTTATAGATGATGAGCTTTGATACTGTTATATCTGGATTTCGCCAAAATCCATTCCATCCGGATTTTACCGAACAATTTGTATCCCTTCATTTTCCCCGAGTTAGTTAGGACTATTGTTGATTTCGCCAGAATCCGTCTCCGGCGGATTCTTCCAGGTATTTTTGGGAGATGTTAAATTTAATGGTTATGGATTGTGGGTATCTTTGTAATACGTTTGATTAATTTAAGGAGCTTATGCTAAGTATTCGTAATGCTTTTCCTTGGTTGAATTGATGATTTAAATGATGTTTTGAGATTTAGTTTGTTTGGTTTGCTGGAATCTGCTTGGCCCGGATTTTCCAAAAAATCCTTCCTAGTGTAGAGTCCGTGAGGGGGGATGAATCTCGAGCTTTGATATAATTATCTTTTGCACTTGTTGCTTTTGATGGATCTAATTTTATGCTATCTTCATGTGCTCGTAGGAAAGTTCAGGACAAAATGTTGCTGGTTGGGGCAAAGGAAAGGCAACTGACCTTGGTGTAGAGGCATCTGCCATCTCAGATGCAGAGAAGGTTAAGTTGGACATGAAGAGCAGAGTTCCTAAGATTAAGCTGACTTCAATTTGGTTAGGAATTATGGATACGAACGTTGGTATGTGGGATTACAAGGAATTCAAGGTAGAGATGTCAGCACCTAACCTTCCTTTATTATCAAGGAGAATGGTGGACTCCGGATTGGCCCATGTGGCAAGCTTTCCTTCTATAGTACAATGTTATGAGCTAGTGCTAGAGTGTGCCAAGAATTATGATAAAGGTACATAGAGGATTATTGGCCCTCAAGGTAGGATTCTTGTAGGATTCAATCCAGTCTCCATTGCTACAACCTTTGACATGCCTGACAGATCCCATGTGGTAGGCTTTGACAAGGAAGGGGCTAAGAAATTTTATGAAGAGGACATGGTTAAGTCCCAACAGGTGATTAAATCTTGGCTGGAGAAGCCTAAATCTCACTTCTCTAAATTTCCTAAGCAACTGTTCAAGCTTAAATTCAAAAGAGAATATTATAATGTTATCACCCTTCTCAGCAGGTTGGTAGGATTGAAAAGTGTAGGGATTTTTGAGACTTGGATGTTCCATATAATTGCTAGAATGGAGCAGGGGTTTGATTATCATTGGGCAGGTGCCATTAGTGCTATGATCCATGAGAAGCTATGCAGTGTCTTGCAAACCAAGACTTTTACTATGACTTCCTATCTAGTGTATTCCTTGGCAAGACTCCATCCGTATAAGGGGTTGAGTACTAGAGGTATCTTTAGGAAAGATGCTATCTATGAGGTATATCCACAATTGCACTTAACTGCTGAAAGTTATAGGAGATCAAATGATACCTTCACTATGTATATCACCAGGTTGCTCCAAGGTGCAGAGCATGTTAGAATCTCAAACAAGGCAAAAGAATTGATAGGAAAGTATGGAGCTTGGTTCATTCATTTCCCCACCTTTTCATACATCAAAATTGATGGTTTTTAGAGGGCTCCCTATAGTTTTCCAAGGTATCCTAAAGACCACATCATTTTGTTGGAAGTTGTTAGGAAAATCTATGACTTTGACAATGTTGTAAAGGGAGAAATCCATAAGACAGGTTTTGGGAATGATTTCCCTCTGAAGATTGGAATGGGTGAGGTTTGTGCCTCTATTATGTCTGATGATGCTACTAAGGAAGAAATGGGTACTCTTGGTCTTTCCTTCCACACCAAGAGAACAAGATTTGATATAACTAGTGAAGCTCAAAAGAAGGCCAATAGGGATTATAGCCATAAGCCTCAAATTGAGGATTATTGGGTTAATCTCGCTGATGAGTTTGAGGTGAGGAAGAAGAAGTTTTCTAGATTGCCAATGGACTTGGTGAGGTTGTATAATGTAAAGGCCATCTCGGATCAGATTGAGGACGATGTAAATGTGATCCAAGGTCACGTTTATGAGGCAGTAAAAGATAAACCAGTTGGAGAAGTTGACTAGTTGAAGGAGGAAAAGATTGATTTGGATCAGGACATGGCCCCGGTGATTAAGTACACCAAGATGTGGTTGAAGCACAAAATACTAGAGCTAGAAAGTGAGGGTGTTCCATGCACTTATGAGCTGATGGGAGATTTGGAGTCTCATTCTGCTTCTGAGGGGTCACTTGAGCATGAACAAAAGGGTAAAGGAAAGGTAGATTCTCCTTTCAAAATTTAGGTGAGGGAAGGCCAACCTGGGAAGGAGGTAGAAGTAGGTAAACAGAGGAAGCTGGTTGCTAAGAAGAGGAAACATGCCTCTAGGAAAGAAGCTGAGAAGAATAAGGGAGAAGTAGGGGAGGCTGAAAGTGATCCACCGGTGGAAAAGAGAAGAACTATAAGATTGTCACAAAAGGGGGAAGAGACTCTTAAGGTTGACAAAGTAATTGAACCACCAGTAGTAGAAGTGGAAAGTTTGGGTGAGAGAACACAAGTCTACATGAGGAGGTCGAGGACTCCTTCCCCATAGGACACTGCAACAATGGAGAAGGTCTCGGTCAACATTCCTATTGTTGAGCTGGTGAGTGTCCCTATTTCTCAGGATGCTGGTAGCCAACAAGAAGAACTAAAGAAAGGTGAATGTCCTAAGGGTTTACAGGAAGAGGTATTTCAGGAAGGTGATCTCTGCAAGGCAGAAGCATAAATTGATAGGGTATTGAAGTATCCCTTTGTGGCATATGTAGATTCGCCTGTAGAGGAGCAAGTGAACAAATCCCCTGAACAAGAGGAAGTAGTGACTGAAACTTCATCACCATCTCGGGTTGTAGAAGAGGAAAAATTGCAACAGGAGGGGAATCCAACTTTGGATATTCCTAAAAGTCTGAGTGTGGAAAGGCATGCACCTGTTGATCAACAAGAGAAAGAACAGGATATACAAAGCACAGTACCTACTGGGTTCACTATTCCGGATTGGCTTGAGAAAGGCCTAAAGAGTAAAATGGTAATAGTGGAGGATGCTCCTCCTAATTGGGATGTCCTTATGGCCAATGTGGAGAAGGGGAAAACTAAAAGGAAAGCAAGGGTTGTCTCTCAAATTGAAAGAGATGAATCAAGTAATAGAGTGGCTCATATTGCTACCCCTGCTCTGAACAAAAATAGGGACAATCTGACTACCCAAGATTATAATGTGTAGACTGTTAATTTGGGACATGCTACCGTGGAACAAGGTATTGAAGAATATGAGGGTTCCAGTGTAGTGATTTTGCGGAGATTAAAGAAGGCAATGCAAACCAAGCATGAATTGGAAAGAGAAAATGAAAAACTACCTATAGGAATTGATGAAGCCTTTGCAGGCTATTGGTTCCTCCTCTTCAGCTGCAAGATTCCTTCCCTAGGAAATAATCTCTGAGTTAGAAAAGATGAAGGGCACCTCACATGCTATAGTCACTTGGTTGCAAGGTGTTCAAGAAAAGGGGCATGAAGCTATCAAAGGTATTTTTTCCACTGCAGGGGATGCTACAAGGTTGATGACATTGCTAAAGACTATGTTGGCTCAAGATCAGGAAGATACTGACCTCCTGCTCCAGAAAGTTACTACAATTATGGGATTCACCAAGAATGAATTGGTAAGATGTGGGATTCTTCCTCTTCCAAGGGTTTCTGAACCCTGGGAGTAGTTTGAAATCCTTCTCATGAGATAAAGGGCCTTGAAGAAGGTCAATAAACATGCAAGACAAAATTAGGATGCTGATGTGTATGACAAATGCATTGCATTCTTCGAAGTCATGACTGGAAGGAAGAAGCTTGCTTCAAAGCATTTCAGTTTAGAGCAACTTAGGGAATGGTGGAGAGATGTGTATTCTCCAGTCAATGAAGGATCAGTTACTGAACATCAGTTGGATGATGCAACAACATACATTGCAGTCATTGACAGATATTTGACTAATAAGGCTGATTGGGATGGTACAATTGGACAAGCAAAAGAAGATATCAAAATTCTTGAGAGAAAGATTAGGGTTTTGCCTGTGCCACCAGGTTTTGAGCTGGATAGGTTCTTGCTGGCCATACATGCTGAAAAGGATAAAACTAAAGATAAAGATGGGGAGTGATTGTAGAGGGTTACATTGATATTTGTGCTTCCCATTAATTTACATGTATTGGGTTGACCTTTTGACAGTTTGGCAGTTTTGGATGAAATTGGTGCTATGGCACATTTCATATGATCGAATTATTCTTTTGGGCTGACCTATTTTAGGTTATGTTTTATTGTAAAATTATAATTTGGGCCGACCTATCTTGTTGATTTTGTATAAAAGCAGGCATGTTGCCTCATTTGAAGAGTAGAAAGAAAATTTAGAGAATAGAGATAAAAGGATAGGTAGATCAGGAGAATAGTTGTATCCGAGCAAGTTAGGGTTTATTTTCAAAGCAAATGTTGTAACAGAACAACTTGGATTGTTGCTATCTTGGATGACATAATATAACCGAGATATTGTGTTTGGTATCTATCTTTTGGAATCTCATCTAGCATGGTTCTTATTATTCTATCTTTCAAATTGCTTATTGTTTATGGTTAGATGTTTTAATAATGCTTAGGGTTTCATGTTTGGAATGTTGTAGTGATCTCTAGTCCATACTTTTTTTAGTTAGCTGATTGTTAGTTGCTTTGCAAAGTTAGCCTGGGCTTATATTTGTGCTTAGTTCAATTGTGAAAGTTATTCATCTCAATTGTTGTAAGGTTGACTGAGTGAATGTTCATGATTTGAAAATCCTTCAATACCTTAGAAGATTGCACTATTTCTGTGGAGTTGCAGATTCATCTAGGTTAAGTAGAAGATAGTTTAAGAGAGATTGGTTTATTTTGAGCATCTTATCCTTTGGCATTTTCAATCTTAGTATTAAAAGTAGTTTTAAGATTATCTTTGGAAACCTTTATCTTTTTCTATTTCTTTATTATCTGATTTGTATCAAGTGTGAGAGTATCAATCTATTGCTTATATCTGATAAGTTTGAAATCTAGCTCTGCTCTTAGTAAGGTCCCTTTGTGATTACCAGCATTTTCACATTATCTCTGAGTTGTTTTATTGCATTGTCAAGACCTGAAATTAGAGACCTTGGGGTTATTTCTTTTCCATAGAGATTTACCTTTCAAGAGAGATAGGATATTATATTATGTCTGAGTTGTTGCTATGCAGAAAACACCATCAACAGTGTTCTTGTGTTTATTGATGTGATGCATACTTTAATTGTTCATTTTCATTTTTTCAAGCTTGATGAGATTCTTTAGATGCATGTTTAAATTGAAGTTAATGAATTTCAAAGAATACTGATTCATCCCCCTCTCAATATTTTGTATATTCAGTAGTTCTAGGGTTACAACCCAAGGAAGCTACTACTCCCTAATTAAAAAGAAAATAACTGAAATATGACCGACTTTATGGCTTCAACCCACTAATAGTCATCAATTATGCACATTAGCTATATAGCAGATCTTGTGATTATCTACTCATGGACTTATACATCTTCAGACACACCGTAATTCTCTTATCATATTTTATCTTCTATATATACCATTTGTACACATGCAAAATAAAAATTCAGTTAACCATAAAGAGGAAAATATGAAACTTGTAACATGTCTTTGTTCACATCCATTGGTGGTATACAATAATAATAATAAAATATTTAAATTTCTTCCAAATGAGTCAGTATGACCCATATGAAATCTACAAACAATATTTAAACTCTGCTCACACTGGAACTTGTGGTGCACATTATTAACATGTCTTAGTTGGCCTCAACAAAATTATATCTTCATAAAATAATTTAAAACAACTATGTGATATTGAAAACAAGAAATATCTACATGCACTTCATACCTTAGACACTATAAGACATGTGGAGTGTCCACAAAAAATCATACAACTGAAATACATAATATTTTGTTGGCACAAGTATACAAACATATGATCTAATGAAGGTAGATCACCCAAAACCAACTGTATCAATCTGTCACTTTGAATACAAAACTTTCAAGGCACTAGATCACTTTAAACTTCAATATAACATGTATTAGACATCACTAAGTATGTCATCAAAACCGGTTGGACAAAACTTCATATCCAAAGGAATGCAGAGTATTCCAATGAGCCTTTTCAACCATTTTTATCTACCATAGCACATACTAGAACTCTATCACTTCTAAATTTCATTATAGAAGGAATAATGACATGAAAACTTGGATATAATAGTTTCACATCTCCGCCAACTTAACTTTTGAATTGCAAGACTAAATCTTGCTCTGCTAAAGGATGCAAACCAAAATATTGTCTCTGCCTTAGAGTATATTGTATGAATTCCTTAGATAAACTTCTACAACCTATCACTAATTTTGGTACACCAAACTATAAAAATATCATTGTAGGCAACTTGAAAACACATTAATACATGTGTACCAACCTTCACATTATATATAGGCAACAAATTGACTACAAGCCTTCTATATTACTACAATATTGACTTACACCATTAGATATCTTTACACACAAACAATCTCCAGAGCATATAAAATCTTAAGCACACTTTTGACAAAAATGGCAACCAAGCTTATCGAGATGCAATATAATTGGCAGAAAATTCCTTAAAAATTGAGCTACCTATAAAACACAAGCATTTAAAAATAGAAAAATATAATTGTATGTTAAATTCTCGAAGTTTAAATTGAGTGAAATAAAAACTTAACATGACTTTACAAAACCTTCTTGATATGATTTTGTAGTTAGAAATGATGCATGGTGTGCTAAAAATTAGCCCCCAACCAAAATAAAAGACCTAATAGCTTTCAATATTTGAACATGGATTGAAATTTCTTGACACTAATGGCCCTAATATCATATTGCATTATTTAAACAAGAAAAAAACTATCCAAGACGTAATGTAGGAGTAAATATAATAAAACTATCTAATAGATGATCTTATAATCAAAATATTAAAATAGATCTAGTTACCAAAAATCTGAGAGATACACATATAACATAAAATACTCTCAATATCCATCATAAAAAGTGAGTGATGATTGAAGTATATATAGATATAAGTAAAAAAAATACAACAAATATGAGTAAATTTGACTACTACAAATAGGTGAGAGTTATACCTATTAAGAATATTCTGAAAAATGGTTACACCTACTTGGTAAAAGATGAGTAAATGGTTAAGATAGGTTGCATATATATCTAAGAGAACAAGTAACTACAAATAACAAGAACATTTGAGATTTATGCATATGTATCTTGTAGAATATGCCGTCTCCCCTAATAAACACCATTTATAATAACCTAAGTAAGCTTAAACATATGTGTAGGAAAATAATCAACCCTAAATAAAAAGAAAAATAAAAAAATTACACTCGCACATGCTCCATAATGTAAATGAAAACTTACAAATAAAAAATGTATTTGTATCTAACATTGTAGAATTATCAAGGCCAAAATGCACCCTTATATTATTTAAGAACATCGTAGTTTATTTTTTCCTTTGATAGTCTTTTTACAAGTAGCTAGAGTACACATTTTAATGAACCTATCAAATATTAAAAAAAAATCATGATCATGCTAACAAATAGGAAAACTTCCCACATAGTCCATAGAAACACTTTCCCATGGCCTTGTTTTAGATTTGATAGAACAACATATTTAGAACATATAGAAAATCTTGCTAGTTCTTGTTGTGATTTAGGTCAAAAACATAACTTTATAAATGTTCCATTATTTTACCTACACCTAAGTGAACCATCACTTTGGTGGTATGCAAATTCCTCATTAGTAGAAGCCTTTTTACTTTTGGTGGAAATAATTTCCTACCTTGTAGAGTAATCATATTGAAGATGAAAGTATTTTTCACTTCTTAAAAAATGTTATATAAGTTCTTCATATCCCAAAGTCCTTGTCATGTTCATATTTGTTCAATGTAAACCTCTTTTTTGAAAGGATTCAAGTGAGTTGTCAGTCTTAGTTTAAATAGGTGTCCTTAACAACATATTTTCCACAACATTTTAGTTCCCTTTTTATACTTAATCATCAAATGATTTTTTTTAGAAATCACAATCATTTATAGTGTATTGCTTCTTATATTTTTTGGCCTAGAAATATTATAGAGCCTAGTAGTTAGTGTAAAAAATAGTTTCTTTAAACACTTAATGTTTCCATTTCTTAATTTCCTAAACTAGTGCATGAAATTCTTGATTCTTACACTAAATACCTTTTAACTTGTAAAGTAAAAACATATTAATGATAATAATTGTGTTTACCATCTTGAAATAGATAACACCCATAGCATATTTATTTTCATTTATTTCTACCTAAAATGGATTTTGTGTATTAAGAAGAAAAAGTGTAGGATCATGACATATGTTCGTTTTAAAAAAACTCATTTCCTAAAGTATTATAATGTTCATTTTCCTAAAAAAACTCATTTACTTTTTATGTGATTTTCGTAAAGGTGTAGTTATGTAGAAAAAAGGAATACAAATTCTCATTAATTGTGTATCCCTGAGAAACTTCTAGTTTTTATAGAAATATTTGGTGTAGGAAATTTTACAATTGCTTCAATTTGAGATCCATTTGTTCTTGATTCTCCTCCTACAACATGTTCTAAATAAACCAATGGTTTTTTCTAAATTCACATTTCTATAGATTGTATAGTATTTGGTGTTATTTAACCTTTGTATCACTAGTTTAATGTGGAAAAAATATTATCCCAAAGTTTCATTGAAAGTTATGATATCATCTAGATAGAATATCACAAAACTATAGATGGAGTCCCTTAAAACATGATTCATCAATATTATAAAATCCCTAGGCTCATTACTCAAACCAAAATGATGTACTGATCATTTATAAAGATCTTTCTTAATTTTGAAAGTATTATTCTAAATATCTTCTTCATTTTTTTCACCTAATGATAACCTTTATTAAGATATGTTAGTGGGAGAGGGAACACTGTTGAACACCCAAAATATTGAGAGAGTGGGGGGTAAACCTTTATTATCTTAAACCATTCAAACATTAAACATACAATCACTAATGGATATTAAAATAAAATAAAGAAAGAAAGGATGAAACATTCACAATATCACATAAAACATGATACTAGGAATTTTTATGTGGAAAACTCAAAATGGGAAAAATCACGGTGAGGGTTAACTCACAATATATTATAACTGGTTATAGTATATTTATAGAAGTGCTCCCTGTAGGTGGAGTCACTCCCATAGATAAAATGATAGAAGAGAGATGGTGGCTCATAACATATTTTGAACTATTAAAATGTGCCTCTTACATATGCATGAATACAGTTTCAATGAAGCTCACTAAATAATCTTTATCTGATTTAGATTCGTCACTCTTCTATGCTCTTCATTCACACAACTCTAATCTTCAACTTAGAATTCACGACTTAGCTTCAAACTAGTCTAATAAAATTCACATCATAAATATCATATATTTTTTGTATTGCATTAAAAAACCAAAAACAATCCAACTTATATATTTGCATCAAACATAACATTAATTAGGCCGGCCTAGAATTAGATGTAATACATAAAATATAACTTCTTGGCTCAAAAATTTTGTCTACACAAAGTGCCATAATTAAAATCTCAAAATATCTTGAAATAGGTTGGCATGGACCTATAATTGATCCCACATAAGACTGCAATACATATTTAACTTTCACATACCCTCAAACATATTAGGTTGGCTTCACATAAGACCAAAAAGAAAAAAACTTCAATTGTGCATCCACATCCCAACATGTGGACCTCAAAATTTGATGCCAAATTGAATTCACACTCTACTACCATCTAGAAACTTATCCTAAAAGGAAAAAAGCCAACAACTCATCAACAAAGAAATGCAGAATCTCCCACACATCTACACTGTACATAAAAACAACTATGATTTGCTAGGCCAAAATCTGTTACTCATAACTTTCAAACTACTTGTCCAACCAAGATGAAATCTTGGAATTAGATACATCTAACATCCACCAAAATCATTTTAGAAGTGCAGAGTGAAATATTCATTTGTAAAGTGGTGTAGACCCAAAAATTGATGAACTATTACACAAAACTAGAAAATTTGACACTTAGTCAAATTTCCACACAACTAATATTTCTAGACCAAATCATCTTGCACATATTTCTTAACACTAAAAAAACCTATTAGAATTGATCAAGATGATTCAAAATGATCCAAAAAAATGTTTACATCAATGGAAAAATTGCATGACATCATTATGTACCTTCCATGCTCATGTTTCCAAACAACATCATCAATGAAAAACTTCCTCAAACTTGCAATAGTCTCCAAATTTGTCATTGATGGAAACATGCCAAAAATCTCCAAAATGTTCTCCCAAAATACTCTCTCCCTTTGACATCAAGGGCAAAGTTCACCTATTCTACATGTTCTAACTATCACCAAGACTCCCCCTAAGTCATATGACCATATATACAATTTTTAAAGAATGGATTGACTCCTCCTAAGTCATTTACCAGAGAAAAAAAAGGTATTGGAAAAATTCTCTATATTTTTTGCATATGTACAAATAATTTAAACAAAAATATTGGAAATGCATAAAAAACATAAGAAATGAGTCAACTAGAGGAGGTTGACGCCCACAACTTCTTCAAATGGTCTTCCTAGGCTTGCTTACCATGTTCCCATTTTGTTTTAATCTCCAAAAGTACTCTATTATGTGTTTCAAACTCCAATAATAGTTCTTCTCCTTCTTCCAGAGTGGCAGGTACTAGATTCATCTTCTTAACTTTTCCCACACTTAGAAGAGCCTTTGAAACAAGTAAAAAATTAGGATTGACTAGATTCCTCACCTCTCCAAACTGCAAAATAATGTGTTTTTTCTATGCTTGCAGTTGAAATAATTTCTTGTGCATGCCTTCTATCATGTTCCTTGTTTCTTTGGTGAAGTTGTAGACATGGAAAATATACATGCACCTAATTCTGATCCTACTAACATTGTTTCATCTTGAATCATACTCTCAACTTATCAACACCTTTCATCCCATAATTAAATAAATCATTATTTATTTAATTAGGTCTGTCTCCTTTGCTGATTAAATTAATCAATTTAATTTAATTAATCTTCAATCCCTCTTTAATTAAATAATTTATCTTATTTGATTAAATCTCTAAAGTCTTCTTGTTAAATTAAATGAATTAAAACCTTATTTGATTTAATCCAACATTATCCCATTTAGTTAAATAAATCAAATCATTTATTTAAGTAAATATTTCTTCTCAATTCTTGATTTAAATTAATTCATAAATTTGAGTCAAAATTGTAAAATCATCTAATCTTTCATTAAATTGATCAAATCTTGGTTAATTTAATCTCAATCACTAAAATCCTCTAGAGAATGCAACTTGCACAATAAATCAATTATCAATTACATTGATTTATTTAATTGCCTATTTTCTCTCAACATGGAATAAGGAAGGAATATTCCCTCAAGTTTGAATTCAAAAATGCAAGTGGATGGGTACTTCCAACAAGGCATTCACTCCTCTTACATGTCCTTGTGCATTGAGCCAAGTGACATTAACTCCACTATTCTCTCCCTCCAACTTTCAAATTCAAATTTCAAATCTCCCCCTCTTTGGCATATTGACCAAAATGTGCTCATTCCTCAGCCATTCACATCTTGACAAGTGGCACTTGGCCATTGGATGTTGAATGATCCCACATTGCTTATTTTCATTCAATATTCCATTTTGGAAGTCTATAAATGACAGACTCTTCCTCTCATTCCATCATCCACAATTTGTGTAAACTTATTATACTCAAATCCATCTTCAAGCATAGCCATTCTCATCTCTTTTTATCAAGTTCTTAGCTAGGTTATGTAGGAATTCAACCATCAAGTGATCCAAATCATCAAAGCTTACAAAGTAGTTGGGAAAGGGCTAATTTCGACATACCAATTGGCACCAACTCCCCCATGGGATCAAGATTTTGCATACTTAATTAATATTTCACTTGTTTTTCATGTTTTATTTCTCATTTTTTCTATTTTAAGTATTTGTAAATGGATTTTATGGGGAATCTTGATTCTCACTTGCATTTGATCTAACATTGTGCTTGTTTGCTATGTTTGTGCAGGTATGAAATTGGGGTTCACATTTTGGAGCTAGAAGGAGGGCAATCTCAAGGATTTCATCACGTCTTTTTCAATATTTTCGTGCTTTTTAACATTTTATTTTTACATAGGAAAATTGCACTGCACACAGTCCCGTAGTGCTATATTGCACTGCTTTTAGAAGCGACACTATACTGTACCACTTTCAGAAGTGTGGTGCTATACCAGACCACCCAAAAAATTTTAAACCACACCACACCTGCTTCCCCGCTTGCGAATTTTCAAAATCCTTAACTACGCCACACACAGTCCCACGGCGTTATATCACACCACTTTCAACATCGCAGTGCCATATTGCACTGCACTATTTCCAAACTGTGGCGCTTTTGGTTCCCGCCTCAAAATTTCAAAATTTCAAACCTTGCCACCTCACAAACAATGCCACGTGACCATATTGCATTGCATCTATGGTCTCTGTTCCTATAGAGCGCCACACCCAATCACATGTGCAATGCTATATAGTGCTGCCTTTGTTCCAAATTGCATCACACCTGCAAACTCTACCACGAAAAATAGTCAGGTTTAAAATTTGACATGATTTTTTTGATTTTCTAATTCTTGACCTTGTTTGTTGTCTTTGTGCTCTCTGTTTTTCTATCATTTTGTAGGTTGGAGCAAGGAAAAAGCAAAGAAAGAGGTTCATCATGTTCATCATACACAAAGAGTTTTTAAACACTAAAGTGTTGATCAACACTTCTTGAAGGTTTTTAAATTATGTTTTTTAAGAGAAATTTGTTACTTTCATGCTTTAGAAATAGTAATTTCGTTTTGGGTTTAAAAATAACAAACAAAATTTCTTTTTCAAAGTTTGCATAAGGCTAAAAAGAACCTTAGGAACAACATACTAGATTTTGTTTAAAGGTTTAAGAATTGAACAATGCAACTCTCACACTTCAAAGTTGGTGCTTTAAAAAGAACTCACTTCTTGTTTTGAGGATTAAAATGAACACGTGTGTTTTCAATGTCTTGTAATCCTTTTAACAAAGTAATATTATACAAAAGACGTATGTGCTTCTCTCGTGCCTCATGACGATCTTGAGAATCAAAAGTCTTTTTGTGATATTAAGTTGTTAAAAGTATTAACCTCCACACTTCATTTTGGGGTTTAAAATTGAACAAAACATTTTGCGAGTGTGAGTAACTTATTGCATGTGCTCTCCCTTTGTTTCTAAATGAATTTTGATGAAACTACGAATAACTTTACTCACTTTTATTATCTTAGCGGGCCTGCCTTGTGGGAAAAAGTACTCACCCAAGGGAACGACCCAACAAGTAACACAGTAAAGCCAAGTGTATTTCTAGCCGGGATATAAAAGTGGGTATTGGAACAAAAGCCAGTATCACGCGGTTGGCTCCGACGAGAAGGGCAGCAATGGTCTCTCACCGCATGGGTTAGCCTCCACAAATGAAAAGACCAAATTAAAACCCTTTTGTTTAGAAAGGCCAAATACTTATCTATTTTGTTGGTGCAAAACGTCATGTCCTTTGAAGCCGCCCCACATTATACATGCGGTTTTGTTGTAGAGATGAAAAATATGCCATGAGAGATTCATGGGTACTGATGCTTGGCTGACCTGAGAAGTGTGTACCATGGAAGGGGAGCTAGTGTGGTCAAGCATCTAGTCATCCACACAAAATATGCGTAGCTGGATTCGTCCAAGTGGGAACCCAACAAAATATTGTCTCTTCATCCTAGGGTTGTACATGTGCTTGGAAATGGAAAATACATTGCTTGGTCCTCACAACAATTGAAAAACAAACATTCACAAAGAGATCCAAATTTCAAACCCCTTGGAAGAAACAAATATCCTTTGACGAATCAAGTACTCTGGCTTTCCCTAGGGATCATATCCTTAGAGGTTTCTAAGTGCTTGGATTTTATCATCATTTTTTTTCACCAAGGTTAAACACTAGGAAACCTTTGCCTTGATTTCCACATAATGCACTTTGTGGGATGAAATAAAATTAGGATATTGGACATTTAGTTTGAAACATAATCAAGAAAGTGTTTGTGATAAAAAGAACCAAAACTAAGCAAGATAATAGACAATTGAACCACACATGTGCTTGTTCTCTTTTAAGTCTTATGGTTTTCATGCCAACATTGATCTTTTGGTTTGAACCACTTTTAGGGAAAAACATGTTCGTCATTATCTTGGTCTCAAGGTCCTTCTTAGGCTCATCTAGGAGGAAGTCAAACACTTCATCCATCCAAACATTTTTCAAAATTCCATTTCACCAACAACTTTTGTAACCTTGGAAACATCACTTATGCTAGACTTTTAGGAAAAAATCAACATCACCTTGTTTGGCTTAACATACCTAGCCAAATTATCCTTTTGTGTACGAGTTTACTCTAGGATAACACGACTTCCTAGAGTTTACAAGTGCATTGTCACTTTGTTTGACTTAACACACTTAGTCAAACTATCATCAATCAAAATCAAATAAAAAACAAGTCCTAAAAGTCTAACATTGATCCAAAGTTCCTAAAAGTTAAACACCCATATCACTCACCCCTTTCATCCTTCATCTCATGATTGGTCCTAAACACCTTAGAGGTTCACTCTTGTAACAATGTCAAAACACAAGAGGAACATGGAATATAAACTTGATTCCTACATCATGAGTAATCCAATTGAACCAAACTATCCAAGCCTTACAATACCAATTTATTTTCAAAACTTGCATTTGTACAATCCATACATGGGATCATTATCTCCTACAAACCTTGATGGTACAACAAATGTGAATTTTCCCAATCTAAATTTTGGAACATCTTTCCCTTTGGTAGATTTAAATCAAAGTCAAAACTTACAAATCTATCAACCAAACAATCAAGGCATGAGCCTTCCCCCTTTACCAACCATTAATCAACCGAATCTGAGTATCACCCCCTTCATAAGTCAAAGAATCATATGAAATCCTCCCATTTTTCCATCGATATTGCAACAACAAATGGTAACCATTCAAGCAATCCCAACAATCAACACCATTCCCCATCCACTGCCACCACCACCAAAACACAATATGACAAATTCATTCTCTATAATGTTGCAAGCCGCTTGACAAGCCTCTCATCAAAAGGTACTTTGAAACCAACAAGCCGCACAAGCTGCGCAAGTAACACAAGTAGCCCAACAAGCATAGGCTCAAGCTCAACAGGTGCAAGCACAATTCCAAGCACTATTGGAAGCAATCCATGAACAAGTCCATCAACAAGTAGCACAAAAAGGATCCCAACAAAAAGATTTGTTGGCACAACAATAACTAGACCAACAACATGCTTTGTTGGTACAACAACAACAAGACCAACAACAAGATTTGTTGGAACAACAACAATATGGCCAACAACAAGCGTTGTTGGCTCAACAACAAACACAGACATTACTCCCTCATAAAAGCTTGCAACAGATTCCCACCACAATCATTGAAAATGATGATCAAGATCCTTCAACCAATGATCGTGTTGAAAATGTCTCTACATCACCTAACAAGTTAGAGGACATATCTCAAGAATGTATTTTAAAGCATGATCAACATCTTTCACCAAGGTCTAGCAATGGTCCTTTCCAAAACATATGGACATCCTTTGACCTCATGACATTTAGCAAAATCCTATTCCTAATGAAGATATCCAAGAGCCCTTTATTGGCAATCCATTCTTTGAAATTGACCCATGTCAAGAACTTGATCCAAAGCATGTCAAAAGAAATTCTGAAATCATTTGAGATCAAGAATTTGTATCTCCAAGCTACTACAATGATATAATGGACACTCTCCTATCTATACAAGATGATCATATCTGCATAGCACATACTCCTCCATCTACCCATGAAATGCTTTCTTTGAATGGACCCATAGATGATCTTCATTCAAAAAAAGAGTCTCATACTCTTGATATCATTACCAAGGAACAAGAGTCTCTTACTCTTAACGTTTGTACATATGATCAAAATATAGAGAAATCCTGAGACATGTCAGAAGTGGATCATGAAGAAGGCTTCTACAAAAATTGTGAATCAGAAACATCATGTGAAAGCATATCAATAATTAATCATGAGGAAGAATTTTACAAGAACAGTGAAGCATCAACACCTTTTGAAGGAGCATTACAATCTGATATCTCACAAGATCAAACCAAAGATATCAATCAGGAATTCATCCCACATATGGAGGGTCCTATCACTTCTAAAGTTAGATCACTTACCTTTCTTAGGGCAAGCTGCCTCATCAATAAAGAAGCTGCCACTTTTGAAGATCCACCACATAGTAGAGAAGGATTAGCACCTTATTTTAAAGGTAAATCATATCCTATTGTAGATAAAAAATTTTAGCAGATGAATTATCAAGGTAGAGGATTAGACCTACATGAACAGGGTATCCTGGAACCAGTCTAGATTATTGGAAATCCTAGGAATCAAGGTCCTAGTTATTTGACAATCAAGGGATAGAAACATATCAGTAATACCTCTATAAAACTGGGGGCAACTTCGTTTCAAGCAAACGTCAACATAGGGGGCATGAAGAATCCTTATGAGGAAACCAATGCCAATACTACAACCAGCCACGTCATGAATCTTCATTCACCCATCACCCCATCCATGAATTGGGACCAACATCAAAAGAAAGACTTGAATCAAAGCATGAAGAATGTTATCAAAGAAAAAGCAGCTAAGAAGCATATTAGACAAATCAAATACACCTGGATACCAAAGAATACAAAGAAAGATTATCCTTATCAAACTCCATCAGTCAAAGAAACTATGGGGAAAAATAAAAAAGGGAAAAGTATCCATCAAAGATGTCCACAAAGGAAAAAATAGGCTTCTCAAGCGACATACAAAGCATATCGAGTTGTTGGTCCTAATTCCAAGAACAATTCCATATCTACTCATTATTGCTCATCTTCCCAAGTTTGGACAGTCAAAGGTTCCAAACTGTCAACCAATCCATCTATTATTCCTAAACACACTCCATCCATGCCTCCACGCATGATATCCAGTTCTCACATTGACCATGTATTGACAACGACCCTTCATCATAAGGATTCAGAAGGCACTCTATCGCGATGTGTGCACAACGACGGAGTTAACTCCGGTATCAACAAAGCAGATCAGGGTTCTCAAGAGTTGCATTCAAGTGCACGTATCTTGGCAAAGCAGCTTCTTCAAGTAGGATACTGGTGGAACATTATGATAGAAGCATCTACATCGACACCACCAAGTGGTTCAACATGAGCTTAAAATCTCTTAGAAAATACAAAAAAATCAAAAAATATAAAAATCAATAAAAAGAAAATCAGAAAAAGGATTGAAAACAGTAAAGAAAAAAAATCGTCCTTTAGTGAAAACCACTACGGTGGCGCTTTGGGCAAGTACCATGATGAAAACCTGGCAAACAGGCATCATGTGTAGAAGTGAGCATCTACATGCACCAGCTCAATTGGAAGCATCTCATCCCATCCATAATAAAGCCAACATACCAGCCATATCATCCATTCATCCATGAACCGTTTATCCAATCCATTTTTATCCATCTGCATCCATACTCCAAGTTATCTTGATCTTGGCAAATTTTTGTGCAAACTTTACACTTTCTTATGGTAGTCATCTTGACATGGGTCATTTTTTTCATTGATCATATCCTACTCAATGTTATATGAGCCTTGAAGCATTATCCAAATGAGCATCCTCTATTCAAACACCTTATCTTATCGCAAGATAATCCTTGGCATCCTTTGTATGCTTACTGTATTTATCTATCCATTCATCCAAGAATCCACCCATGGCCTTCCAAACATTGCTAGATAGTGGGGGAAAATATTTACATCTTGCTTTAGGAATAAAGCTTGATCTATGTCCTGTAAACTTATGTGGTGATTTGAACATTGGTAAACACGAAATCAAACTGGTCAAAGTGTTTGTGAGCCAAAAAAAATTAAAAAATCCAAATCACTAGCCCATGGCATATTTTGACAGGAAGACATTCATTATCAAGCTTTATCTTTCGTCGAACATTAATCTGAACAATCAATATCAGTTGCATCTAATGTGTACTTCAACGTCACATCAAATCATTCAAACAAATTTTGTTCCAAGCCAAGCTTCCAAATCTTGATCAATCGAATCCAATCAATTATCACCTTGTTTGACTTAACACACTTAGTCAAACCACCCCCTTGTGTATGAGTTTACTTCAAGATAACACAACTTCCTGGAATTTACAAGTGCATTATCATCTCATTTGACTTAACGCACTTAGTCAAATTAATCCAATCTATCATCAACTTGTTTGACTTAACACACTTAGTCAAACTAGCCTCTGGTGTGCAGGTTTATTCTAGGATAACACAACTTCCTAGAGTTTACAAGTGCATTATCACTTTTGTTTGACTTAACACACTTAGTCAAACTATCAATCCATCAATCTGATCAATCAACCCTAGCTTGGTTTTCAACAAAATCCCAAAATAGAGCACTTATATCATCACATATCCATATCCAAATCGTCAAAATCATGCGAAAATCAAAAAATCAAAAACATCCAAATCATATCAAAATCCAAAACATGTCGAATATAAAAAAAAATCAAAAACAAAGTCATCTTGTTGAACTACGTCATCTCTAAGCTTGAACGTAGGCAAGGCTGATCTTTGATCATCCCCCGGGACATTTTAGGTCAGTCCTTTAGGCATCTGTCACAGTGGCATCCATTTTCCCATCTATTTAGGTGTCTGTCGCAATGGAATTCGTTTTCCCATCTAGTTTACATTTTAGGTGAGTCCTTTAGGTGTTTGTCGCAATGGCATCCGTTTTCCCATCTATTTAGGTGTTTGTCGCAATGGCAATCTGTTTTCCCATTTATTTCACATTTTAGGCCAGTCCTTTAGGCATCCTTCGCAATGGAAATCCATTTTCCCATTTATTTCACATTTTAGGTCAGTTCTTTAGGCATCTGTTGCAATGGAAATCTGTTTGCCTAGCTATTTCACGCCCTAGGTCATTCGTTTAGGCGTCCGTCGCAATCTGGAAATTCGTTGCCCTTCCATCTCATCATGTAGTCAAGTCAATTTTCAGCCGAACTACGTTGTCTCTAAGCTTAAACGTAGGCAAGGGCCTCCTTGATCAGCCCCCGAGACACAAAATCCAAAAACATTTGCAAAAAGCTCAAAATACCAAAAACAACTTCAAAATATCCAAAAAATCCAAAATGGTGCTTTCATCTCATCTCGCTTTCACCCGCGACTTTCATTCCTAATAAATCAATCATCACCTTCACCCTTTGGTGAGTCAGTCAGAAGCAAGTCTAGCAGGTTCAAAGTGAACACTCTAATTGTCAAAGTCTCAAGTCTAAGTCAGTAAGCAAGCAAGTTGGTCAACTAGAGTATCAATAGCTTATCACCCAATTAGTCTCATCAAAACCCTGATCACAACATGTCCTAGGATGAAGCTTTCCTACGATGGACATAAGAATCATGTACCCGAAAGTAGTTTAGCCTTGGCTAGCGATATGAAGAACATCAACTTGTTTGGTTTGCTTTATTTGGTCTTTTATTGACTTATCATATTTTGTGCTCATTCCAAGGACCTCTCGATGATGCCTAAACACAACAGGTTTAGAGAGAAAGGAATGGGGCAGTGATTATTATCTTTTTTATCTATTGTGCTTGTTGGATGTTCTTGTAAAATAACTTGGAAAATACTTGCTTTGTTAGGTCTGTCTTAGCAAGGTTTTCGTATGTCAAGTGTGAACAAGAATACTCCTATCTGATTGCTGAGTCAAAGTTCATCACACTAGGTACCACACCATCCTAGTCCTTTATACCTTGATGCATCATACCTATGTGTGTTATCAAACATAAAGTAATTAGCCCTTTGAAAATCCCAACTCCTGGTATGCAAATCATCATCATCATTAATAATGTAGGCTTGTGGGATCCTCCTTCCATCCATCTTATTCTTCTTATTCTTCTATCTTTACTAACATTTCTACCTAAAGTAGGTGCAAGATCTCAAAATATACACGAGGCTACCCATGGTCGATGACTGTCTGTACATCATCATAGTTGTCTACATCAAAGAATTATCTTTCGTGCTTTGATCAAAAGAACCACTCCTCTCGCATTTTATCATGATATTGATCGGAAAATTAACATTTCCACTTGATCTCTCGAGGGGGTAGTATACCAGCATAATCCTTTTGCTAGAGCAACAGTGGGGCATTCGAAAAATCAAATTTTTTTTGAACTTTGATCACAACAGTTTATTCCTTGAATGAATGCAACAAGTACATTGCTTCAAAGAGGGGAAAAATGTAGACATGGAAAATATACATGCACCTAATTCTGATCCTACTAACATTGTTTCATCTTGAATCATACTCTCAACTTATCAACACCTTTCATCCCGTAATTAAATAAATCATTATTTATTTAATTAGGTCTTTCTCCTTTGCTGATTAAATTAATCAATTTAATTTAATTAATCCTCAATCCCTCTTTAATTAAACAATTTATCTTATTTGATTAAATCCCTAAAGTCTTCTTGTTAAATTAAATGAATTAAAACATTATTCAGTTTAATCCAGCATTATCCCATTTAGTTAAATAAATCAAATCATTTATTTAAGTAAATATTTCTTCTCAATTTTTGATTTAAATTAATTCATAAATTCAAGTCAAAATTGTCAAATCATCTAATCTTTCATTAAATTGATCAAATCTTGATTAATTTAATCTCAATCACTAAAATCCTCTAGAGAATGCAACTTGCACAATAAATCAATTATCAATTACTTTGATTTATTTAATTGCCTATTTTCTCTCAACATGGAATAAGGAAGGAATATTCCCTCAAGTTTGAATTCAAAAATGCAAGTGGATGGGTACTTCCAACAAGGCATTCACTCCTCTTACATGTCCTTGTGCATTGAGCCAAGTGACATTAAATCCACTCTTCTCTCCCTCCAACTTTCAAATTCAAATTTCAAATCTCCCCCTCTTTGGCATATTGACCAAAATGTGCTTATTCCTCAACCATTCACATCTTGACAAGTGGCACTTGGCCATTGGATGTTGAATGATCCCAGATTGTTTATTTTCCTTCAATCTTCCATTTTGGAAGTCTATACATGACAGACTCTTCCTCTCATTCCATCATCCACAATTTGAGTAAACTTATTATACTCAAATCCATCTTCAAGCATAGCCATTCTCATCTCCTTTTATCAAGTTCTTAGCTAGGTTATGCAGGAATTCAACCATCAAGTGGATAAAATCATCAAAGCTTACAAAGGAGTTGGGAAAGGGCTAATTTTGACATAGCAATTGCCACCAACTCCCCCATGGGATCAAGAGTTTGCATACTTAATTAGGATTTCACTTGTTTTTCATGTTTTATTTCTTGTTTTTCCTATTTTAAGTATTTGTAAATGGATTTTATGGGGAATCTTGATTTTCACTTGCATTTGATCTAACATTGTGCTTGCTTGCTATGTTTGTGCAGGTATGAAATTGGGGTTCATAGAAGTCAACCACCAGATCATAAGCACTTGAGGTAGAATCAATTTAAGACTTAATAGAGTCCATCTCCTTTCTTATGCTTTGTGTGGCTCTGGGCCACTTCATGCCATACTGAAATAGTGTCTTTTCCTCATCAACACATCCTTCAACATACTTCAATAATTATGAGATATTTTTATGTGTAGAGGCATATTTCTTAGTCATTTCCATCATTCTCTTATCATTGA
Source organism: Sequoiadendron giganteum (assembly GCA_007115665.2). Taxonomy (NCBI): domain Eukaryota; kingdom Viridiplantae; phylum Streptophyta; class Pinopsida; order Cupressales; family Cupressaceae; genus Sequoiadendron; species Sequoiadendron giganteum. The sequence goes on along the minus strand of CM021103.1, from coordinate 408,359,896 downwards.
TTGTTTTCTCATCCTCTTTCTTAGCTTCTTCCTTCAGACAAGATGCATAAATCTTAGAAGGGTCAATCAACAATTTGAAAATTTTCATACCAAAGAGTGAGGTGTCAACATTCGCACCAGGTATGGTTTCGTATAATGCTTTAACTGCTTCTTCCATCAATTTTCTACTGTTCTGGTCTAATTCAATTATTTCCTTTCTTATGGATGCATGAAATATATCTCCCAATCATAGCTTATGGATGGGAAAAATCTTGTCCAGATCAGCATTGCCTTGATCGATTGACAATTGCAGAAGTTGTGAAGATAAAACTAGTTGGAACTTTAGCTATATGCTCAAAAGATTCTTTAGGGAACCTTCAGAGGATCTAGAACATTCACATGAAACCTTAGTTATCTCTACATCCTTTATTTTTACATCCTTCTCTTCAACATTACCAAAATATGATGGTTTTTCTATTTCTGTTAGAGCATCTCTAGATACATCATTATCTTTTTTTTTCTTCTCTTTCTCTCCTTCTTCTTCCACATCAACATTATAATCCTTATTTTTATCCTCTCTAGTGTTTTCTATGATTATCAGAGTAACTTATTCTTGTTGTACTAGAGGAGTGATGGTATTCTCCTTTGCAATGTCTTCTCTGATCATTGCCTCCTCATCATTTCCTTTTTTCATGTCCTCCACTTTCAGAGGAGTGTTATCTTGCATAGCTTCCTTGTTTATATCATGCTTGTTGAACATCATCTATCAACATTTCTTCTTATACATTAGGTTTTAGAGCAGTGGTTTCAACATTCACTTCTTCTTCATTTGCTGGTATCATTCCTAGCTTTTGAGCTATTTCCTCAACTTTCTCATTGCTTTCCTTCTAGATTATTTCAAGATCATCTTTATCCTTTCCCATAAGGGTTTCTACCCTTTTTTGGTCCTCAAACCCTTGCTAAATATAGCAGCCAATGTGGTTATGTCATCCCCAAATAATGGAGCATTCAATCATTCCAAAGCATCTTCTTTTAGCCTCTCATTCTCTTTTACAAATTCATTTCTTCTCTTCAACAAAATGTTCTACAAATATTTAGGTACATGATTCTTGATATTCTGCATGTACACCTCAAGAAAAACTATGTACTTGATGATAGATTCAATGACAGTAGCCTTTTCTATCTCATCTACATCCTTATAAAGAGATGTGGTCTCTCCTAGCATATCATTTTGCAAGATAGTAATAAATAGTGCCTCTAACTTAATTGGGGAATGAGGCCTTACTGGTTCCTTTTGTTCTTTTTCTTTGTCTTTGACTAGAGTCTTCTCTATGTCTTCATTCTTCTTCTTCTTTGAAGAATCCTTCTTGGTTTCCTTCTTCTTTTCCTTTATATGTATCTTGAATTCTTTCTTTTCTTTCTCTATATCTTGTTCACTTAGTGTCAATGATATTAAATCTTCTTATTTTGGTGCTAGCTTCACCTTGTGAAGCATCACTTCTTGTTCTCTAGACCAATGGTAGTCCCTCTTCTTCCAACTCCTCTTCTTCTTCTACAACATTTAAGCCTATGCCCTTATCTCTCATAGCTTTCTACTTAACTCTTCTCTTAGCAAGGACAACAATCGATGCAGTAGTGGTAGTCTTATTCTTCTTAGCCTTGGTGATGTGCACAAGCAAAGGGGATTTATCCCTTTCAAAAGGAATATTTGTAGTCTTTCTTCTCTCTCCAAAAGAAGGAAATATCTCAGAGGACTTCTAGATAGAAGGTGGAGTGGTAGCTATTCTACCAAATCTTCTTGAGCAACTAGATGTTTTTGTAGCATTTGAATCTACCTTGGCTCTCTCTCTACTATACTACACTATTTCTTTAGAAAGATCCATTTCCATTGCATATACATCAACCATATTATCCACATTCTTCTTGATTTGTGGTTTCCTTTGTTCCATGTGAGCTTCCATAGACCTTTCCTCATAAGTTCCATATCTTTGTTTTTTGGTGTCTTTGGGGCTCTTCAACAGGATATCAACATAACCAATAAGATCTTATTTTGTCACCTCATAACCTAGTTTAGGAACCCAAATAGTTATTGGTTCCACTGATTCCATAATGCATTGGTTTGTAGATACAAGCAATATGATATCATTTTTGTATCTTTCAACAATTGTCCTTGGAATACTACAAAGAAAGCAATAAGGGCATCATATTGTGCTTTGATATCTCCAATATTCCTCATATGATCTGAAATTTGATGTGCTGGCCTTCCTCTAATCTAGGTTACATTTATAATTATGGGGAGCTCCTTTAAGAAATAAAAGAGTAAGCACATGACCAAAGTGTGGTGTGGGGGCACCCAGGGTCTTCATATACCAAAATGGGGTCAAATATTGAAATTTTGTTTTTATTGAGTTAGTAACATGTAATAAGTTCTTACATGAGTATTTCAAGTGTTTTTGAGTCAGTCTTGATCCAGCAGGGGTGATTTAGAGGTTAAGTGCAAAATGTTGTCATGTTGCATAATTGTTATCAATGCAACTTTTGCAATTTTTGTCATAATAAGGGTCTAATGATGATTAGTTGGAACAGTTGGTAAATGATTGTGAATTATTTAAGAATTCCTTCTATGGTTGGCATTGAGGTTGGATGCTATTTTGGAGATTGAATCAATAGAAAAAAAACTCTATTTTCTGCACTTACTAACATATTTTTGCTGCTACAGTTCGTTGTACGATTCTGAACGACATCTTCATGGCTTGAATATGATTGGGAATGATAGATTATGGAATCCTCTTTCCATTTCATTTAGTTTTGTCTATTTTCATTAATATTTGTGCAAGCTACAGGAATTTTACCCCGAATTGGTTGAAACCCTGGTTAGGGTTGCTAATGATTGAAAAAATGGAACAAGTTCCATTCCACTTAGTGAAATCCTTTGAAATTTTGTAAAATGGAAGAAGTAGGCATTTTTTTGGCTTTCACAAGTTTGTATATGCAAGGTAAGGAATTTGGCATGTGCAAGTTGATGCCCTAGCCTAATATATTCATGTATTAGGCTCAGGAACTCTATAGGTTTAAGGTTTTGATGAAAATATTTTGGGAGATGGTTTTTAATTAATGGGAATTGATGTTATAGACCTTGTATGAAAATTTTAAGGAGTTGGAGTAATTATTGGAGTTCAAAAACCTTGTTGTTACCTAACCCATTCAAGCAATTAGGCCTAATTGGAACAAGGACAATCAATTTTTGAAGGTTTCCGTCAAAAGTAACCTGCCTTGATTATAAGATATGTTTTATAAGGTAAAAATGGGTGTCTAAAACTCTCTTTATATTTGTGATATCATGTCTACACTAAAATTTATTACCAAAAAACCTAAATTGATGCTCCCATGTCTTAGGTTTTAAGAGCAAGTTGTCAAATTTTGAAGGTTTCCATACAAAGAACTATGCCCTAGTTTTGAGATATGTTTGTAAATGTTGAAAAGGGTATTTGAAAGTTCATTTAGATCTTTAACTTCATGCTTCCTCTAAAAGTTATGAAGGGAAAACTAGTTTTGAAAGGCTACAAGGAGAACGGGAGCAAATGAAGGGAAACCCACCATTGAATGCTTAAGAGATTGAAATATTGGTTGTTTGTGGTTATTTTGAAGTTTTCCACCCATTCTCTACATCAAATTGGTATCAAAGCATAGGTTTGATCTGAAGAGAAAAAGTTGAGTTGAAGAGAGAAAAAAATGCCTACAAAAGGGAATACCATTGCCATAGAAGTGAATGAGTTGAAGGAAAAGCATGCTAGGGAGATGAGAGAGTTGAAGTAGAGGATTTCTACCTTGCAAAAAATTTAGAAGAGAAGAATGGTCATAGGAGACTTGAGTGACCAAGAAGAAGGGGAAGAGAGAAGTTCCCAAGGGTCCATGGAAGAGATGGATCCTGATGACTTGAGGATGTCAAAGCTCTTGAAAGAAGTCAAGGGAGATGGTCATAAGATGGAGATGGTCATAAGATGAAGATGGATCTACCCATGTATGGATGAAAGATGGATAGTGAAGAGATCCTAGATTAGATAGGAGCATTGGACAACTAATTTGACTATGAAGATGTGCCAAAAGATCAGAGGGTGAAATTGGCCAAGACAAAGTTGAAGGGTCATGCCTTGCTTTGGTGGGATTATTTACAAAGTGAAATGAAAAATAAGGGGAAATATAAAATAACATCTTGGGATAGGATGGTAGCTAAACTCAAGGGAAAATTCCATCTTGATGATTAAACTATTTAGTTGTTCAAGAGGCTTCAGAATCTCAAGCAAAAAGAGTTGGATGTGAGTGCCTACATTGAGGAATTCTACAAGATGAGCATAAGGGAAAGCCATGTAGAAGATGATGAAGAGAAAGTGGCAAGATACAGTAATGGTCAGTTATAATATTCAAGATGAGTTGAGCCTCACTACTCCAAGAATGGTAGAGGAGTGTTACCAATTGGCCATTAAGGTTGAGGATAAATTGAAAAGAAGGCAAGAAAATAGAAGCAGGGGTAGAGGTAGAAATTCTAGAGGAAGAGGGTCATATGCTGATTTAGGACAGTCCTATGAGGGTCAAGGAGAGACAAGAAATACCTAGGAAAATTTTGTAGACTCAAGAGGTGGCTTTAGGGGAAGAAGATTAGATTCAAGGGGCAGATTTGGAGGTCAAAGAGGAGGTTCAGGTGGTTTTACAAGGAAGTTTTATAAGTGCAATAAATTTGTAGGCGATCAAGCATGACAGTGCACTGAAAATCAGTCATCTAATTCATTTGAAGGAGAAATAATAAACCAGATTGCATAAGGTGGAGATGATGTTGAGAGTGTCCACTCTTCACCACACATTGAAGAACTAGAGATTGGAGAGTTTTTGCTAATGAGAAGGACTCTACTCTAAGGGACAATGGAGAAAGAACCACCACAAAGAAAGTCTCTTTTCAGAACTACATGTAAAAGCCAAGGTAAGTGTTGCAAGGTTGTAATTTATTCTAGTTGTTAGATAATTTGGTTTCTCTTGAAATGCTTGAAAATTTTAAATTGCAAAGGATTCCTCATGCTACTCCCTACAAGGTGTCTTGGTTGAACACGGGTCAACAAGTAGTTGTAAATAAAAAAAGTTGGGTTGATTTTCATATAGGAGGATACAAGGATAGGGTTTTGTGTGATATAATACCAATGGATGTGTGTCATTTGATTTTGGGGAGACCTTGGAAATATGACAGGAATGCTAAGCATGATGGTAGGAAAAATATATATGCTAGAGATGTTGGACTCAAGGGAACATTGAGAGGGGGGGTGAATCAGTGTTCAACAAATATTAACTTTATTAATCTAAAACTCATCAATTCTATCATTACATAAAAAGAAAAGTCCAAGCATTCAAAGGAAACATTCATAACACAAAAACATAAAGATTTTTGCTTGGAAATCTTGTTAGGGGAAAAACCACGGTGGAGGTTAATCCACAATTTGAGTACTCAAATATTTTTTTACAAAAGGAATGCACTTGCATTCAAGCATACTTCCTAGAGCTCATCGCTCAAAAGAGAAGGCTCACTACCTTACAAAAGTTTAGATTAAAACCTTCTAAAGGATGAAATGAGATAGTAGCATCTATTCATGCTAGGTTACAATTCCGGTGAATCTCATAGATTTGATTCTGGATCTTCTTTCTGACTCTGCACTTCACTCTGCCTTGCTCTGCTCTTTTCTGCTCTTCGCATCACACATAGAAAAATTCACACTATTACTCTGCTAAATTTCACACCATATTCGTGTTCCATATATTCGCTATCTTCACACACTTCTCCACACATGACACACATAAAATGATAAAACCGATCTCATATATATCCGCTATGAAGGATTTGATCATTCTTATGCCGGCTTCATAAAACATTTGGTTCCTCTCAAATATCGGCTAGATCCACCACTAAATATTTATGTGCATCCTCCAAAGTCGGTTAAGACAAAGAGAGGACCTAAAAAGCATAATAGAACATGAATTAAAAATAAAAGAATTAGAAAGCATTAAAAAACCTTCCTCAAAGATCCACAACCCAAAATAGTAGTCTGGTGAGGTATTCAAATCAACTTTTATGCTTGTAACTGGATGCCCTGTTCTTTACTTTGCTCTACCAGTGTGAACCAAAAATATACTGTAGATCAGATGCATGAATTAGGTTGCCATCAGTGACAACACTTACAAGACATATGCCAACAATCCCCCCCTTTGGCATTGATGGCAACACTTAGTGAAAAATGACTAAGTGTTAGAATCATTATAAGTATGATGCCAAGCTTTGTTCCACTCTCTCCTCCTAAGATTTATAAAGAATTTTTCATTGCATTCTCTCCCCCTTTGAAATCAATGAAAAAGAATAGAAACCATATGCCAAAAAGATAAAACAAGTGTTCAAAATCTTCAAAACTCCCAATTATATATTCTGACAATTCTCCCCCTTATACCAAAACTTCAAAAAATTGAAAATAGTTGACTGCTACTTTAGAAAATTATCTTATGATTTTTCTTCATTTCCGGAAGGAATTTATTCCAAGAATCTATTATGATCCCAATGATAATGATCAAAGTGTTATTATTGGATGTTTTGTTGAGAACTTTAGTTAAAGATTCCAAAATTGTAATTTCTTTTTCCAGTTTCTCACCTTTCCTTAGTATCTCCACCATCTGCTCCAATCTGCATTCGGTTAGATCCTTCACCTTCCAAAAAGTATCAATAAGTGTGTTCTTGGTGAATTGAATTTTGGTGCGTTCAGACTGTAACTCCTAAATCCTTTTTCTGACGATGTCATCCTGATCTTGCAACATGTCAAGGATTTTCCCAATACCATTCAACTCTATTTCAACCTGTTCCAATTTCTCTTTGTAATTACTAACTATGTACATTAGAATGTGTCAATTAAATTGCATATAAACTAGTACACCAATGAAACATTAGATTGAAGAAAACTAATAAAATAAGGTAAACGCAAACTCTAAACCACAACTTCTTCAAATTCATTTCATTGTCCTCTATCTCCAAGGATTCGCTTCAAGATGTTTTCTCTCAGTTGTGCAAACAACAACTTATAGAATGGCACTTGAGAGAATGAGATTTATCAAAATGCATATGCATGTAAATGATTGAGCTTATTGAATTAAAATGCTATGAAATGCTTAAGATGTGACTATAATAACTACGCTTGAAAATGTGAGATTCGAGGTCCCTTTTCAACTCATGAAAGGGCTGCATTTATAGATTTTCAAAGGTAGAAATTTGATTGGCCAAGATCGACAGTCGAGTTCAAACTTGTTGGAATGAACGGTGAGAGATCAAGAATTCGAAAAAGAGGTGGAATTCTGAGAGACAGAAAATGAAGAGACCATTTGAAAGGTGTCTCTCATAATTAAATAAATAAATATTTAATTATGTGTGAGAGAAATATGAAAAGGCTTTAATTAAATATTGTAAATATTTAATTATGAGAAAAGGAAAAGCCTTTTAATTAAATATTAAGAATATTTAATTTTGTGAGAGAAGTGGGAAATTAGAAAATGATTTAATTAAATATTGGAAGTATTTAATTAAATGTGGAGGGAAGAGAATCATTTAAATTTAGAATTTAAACTTTGATAATTAATGTAAATAAATTGTAAAATTTATTTAATTAATTAAGAAGAAGGTAGCATTAATTAAATAAACTTTATTTATTTAATTAAATTAGAAGAATTAGAAAATGAACAATATAAATAAATAATTAAATTTATTTATATGTAGAGGACTTAAGAACATTAATTAAATAATTCATATTTAATTATTTAACAGGTTTGATCGACCGTGACCATTTTTAGCTGTGTACACTAACAACATGGGGCCAATGGATGCAATACCTATAAATGTTATTATCTAAATTTGTGTATTGCCTCAATTCATTCATTTTCTTCTTTAGTTTGGTGAGAGATAACTTCACCTTCTTCTTTGTTGTTGTCTTTAGAGTTAATTGTTTCTTTACTACATTCAATCATTTCCTCAGGTAGAATATTCTGCAACCTTTCCAATTTGATCTTGCAGTGCTCAACATGAGCATTTAGTACACTCAAAATCATATCTTTATCATTTGATGGTATAATAGACCATAACTTAGTGATCTTTTGCATTCCACCTTCTTCCTAAATAAGCTACTGTAGCTTTCCTTTTGACAGATCATCTTCTTCCTCACTGGATTTTTTCTGGTTTTGATTCATTTTTCTATGGGTCCTCAATTTATTCATCAAATTCTTCATTTGGAATATCTACAATTTCATTTTATTTACCTTTTCCTTCAATTTTGGGAACTTTGCATTAGAGAGGGTTGTATTCAACAACTTATTTTTCCCTTTTCTTCTTTTTATCCATGCCACCGAAAGAGGAACCAACTTCCATTGATCTTACCAGAGGGGAAATATTGATTGAACCACACTTTCCAAACACATTTTTAAAGAAATTTTCAAATTCTATATCCCAATTAACCAAGCTCCTAGAATATGAGTATATTTTTCTACAAACCGGTTCATTCCGACATCTGGACGGAACATCTGAGGGGATGAATGGAGTGGAATGGAAATGGATGGCTGGAATGGATGGAAATGGAATGGAATGGAGGATGATGGCGGAATGGAATGGAAGGGAGTGGATGGATGGACGGATGGAAGGAGATGGATGGATGGACGGATGGAAAGGAGGGAGAATGGATGGAGTGGATGGAAGGAATGGATGGACAGGAATGGATGGATGGATGGACGGAGGAATGGACGGATGGAATGGAGGAATGGAATGGATGGAGGAAAGGATGGAATGGATGGATGGAAGGATGGATGGAGGAATGGAGGAATGGATGGAATGGACAGTGGCCGGACAAAGAATGGAAGGAGTGGACTGACCGGATGAAATGGATGGAGGAAAGGAGTGGATGGAATGGATGGAAAAGGAGGAAAGGAAATGGACGGAGGGATGGACCCATGGATGGAGGACGGAATGGAATGGACGGACGGATGGATGGACATGGAGCGGACAGGAATGGCCGGATGGACGGATGGATGGAATGAAATGGAATGGACGGATGGAATGGAGCAAAGGACACCCGACGGATGGACGGGGCCGGAGATCTCGACTAGGTCGGCCTTCTAGCACATATAATCAACAGTTTAGTGCACTAGATCTCCTAGATCACGTACTAGTGAATGCACATTAGCATAATTCATGAATAAAAATCATAAAACATTAAAAAAACTTCCTCAAAGATCCATTACCCAAAATAATAGTCCGGTGAGGTATTCGGATAAAATTTTATGCCTATAACTGGATGCCCTGTTCTTTACTCTATTTTGCTAGTGTGAACCAAAACTATAGTATAGATCGGATGCATGACTTAGGTTGCCATCAATGACAAAAATTACAAGCCATATGACAACAAGAGAAAGATGGAGTTTCCTACACCCTTACACCTTTAAAAGAGGAAGGAAATGAATCACAAATGGGTTCTAGTGCTATGTTGGTGAGTGAAAATGAGTATGTACAAGCCATAGAAAATGGAGACAAGGGATTTGAAAGTATAAATATTCCTAGGACTATTATGATAGCAACTAGGATTGATCAATTTCCATAGAGGTTCAAGACTTGTTGTAAGAGCATGTTAATTTGGTAATAGATGACACTCCAAGTAAAGGTACTAGTCCTCATGCAAGGTTTCTAGGATGGGAAGACAAACCCTTCAATGTGATTGTAGAAATTCAACATTGGAAGATGAGTTATGAGGATGCCACTCCATGTATATTTGTATTGCTTAGGGAGTTTGGAGAAGGTAACCGTATACAAGATGAAGTTGAGAGCCTCAATTTCAAGCAAGAGGTTCCATTTTCTATTTTGCAAACTGAAATGAACAAAGAAAAGGAAAGATATATTGATTATGTAGAACTCAAGGATATAGTAGCATTGGATATTGTAGGTTTGGATGCTAAGAGTTGTGTTGTTGATTTTTAGTACAAGCCCCTTCCAAACCTGAGAATTGATGGCATTGAAAAGGCAAGGAAAAATCAATATTTTCTCTTTCCCCTCGAAGGTGAAGGATATACACTTTAATAGAAAACATTTCACAAGGGGATATTGGAGGTTAGATATGATTTTCTTCTTGTAGTAGAGGGCAGTGAAACTGATCAAGGAACCATGTTTGGTGTCCTACTAGTTAGAGAGAAAGAAAGAAGACATAGGGCTCTTGTTAAAATTGCAAACTTTGTGGGTAAGCAGCCTAAGGTCAAAATGAAGCAAGCTATGCAAGTGGAGCAAGGTGATATGGCATTGTATGCCATATATAAAGAAGAAGGGAAGTAGCTATAGGTTGGAGATGATAGATGCAAGCAAGGGGTAGATGTGAACAAAGGAGAACTTGATTTCAAGGCTGCAAATTTAGGTTTTGATTTGTACTCTTTACAAGTGATTATTTTTGCAAGTCATGATGTAGGTTCTCAGGTATTTGTAGATGATGAGTGGGTCCAATAATTCTCACCAAGGTTGGAGAGAATATTAAACACTAAGGCCCTCAACCCACCAAGGAACAAAGCCTATTTTTTGTATTTGACTAAATGGAAGGGTTTTCCTTATTCAAAGACTAATTGGATGATTGAGGATCATGTAATCATGTAGGGATACATTATTGCATATCTGTACTCAAGTGGAAGTTGAGTTTTCTTTGCCCGGGGAGTATGATGCAAGGGCACCCAGGGTTTTCATGTACCAAAAGGGGGTCAAATGTTGAAATTTTGTTTTGATTGAGTTAATAACATGCAATAAGGTCTTGCATGACCATTTAAAGTGTGTTTGAGTAAGTCTTGAGTTAGTAGGGGTGATTTAGAGGTTAAGTGCAAAATGTTGTCATGTTGCATAATTGTTCTCAATGCAACTTTTGCAATTTTTGTCATAATAGGAGTCTAATGATGATTAGTTGAGTTTGTCATTTGAAAATTAGTTGGAACAGTAGGTAAATGGTTGTGAATTATTTAATAATTCCTTGTATGGTTGACATTGAGGTTGGATGTTGTTTTGGAGATTGAATCAATCGAAAAAAAACTCTATTTTTTGCACTTCCTAACACATTTTTGCTGCTATAGTTGGTTGTACAATTTTGTACGACCTCTTCATGGATTGAATCCAATTGGGAATTATATATTAGTGAATCCTCTTTCCATTTAATTTTTTTTTGTTTAGTTTCATTAAGATTTGTGCAAGTTAGAGGCATTTTACCCCAGAATGCTTGAAACCCTGGTTAGGGTTGCTAGTGATTGAAAAAATGGAATAAGGTCCATTCCACTTGGTGAAATCCCTTGAAAATTGGTGGAATGGAAGAATTAGGATTTTTTTTTGTTTTCACAAGTTTTTAGATGCAAGGGAAGACATTTGACATGTACAAGTTGATTCCCTAGCCTAATATCTTCATGTATTAGGCTTAGGAACTCTATAGGTTTAGGGTTTTGATGAAAAGATTTTGGGAGATGGTTTTTAATTGATTTTAAAAACCTTGTATGACATGTTGGAGGTTTTGGAGTGAATATTTAATTCCCGGAGTTCAAAAACTTTGTTGCTACCTAACCCATTCAAGCAATTAGGCCTAATTGGAACAAGGACAATCAAATTTTTAACGTTTTCATCCAAAGTAACTTGACTTGATTATAAGATATGTTGTATAAGGTCCAAATGGGTGTCTAAAAATATTATTACATTTGTGATATCATGTATGTACTAAAATTTATTATGAAGAAACCCAAATTGTTGCTCCCATGTTTTAGGTTTTAAGAGCAAGTTGTCAATTTTTTTTGGTTTTCATACAAAGACCTATGCCCTAGTTTTTAGATATGTTTATAAATAGAAAAAAGGGTATTTTAGAGTACCTTTAGATCTTGAATTTCATTCTTTCTCTAAAATCAATGAAGGAACAACCAATTTTGAAAGGCTACAAGGAGAACGAGAGCAAATGAAGGGAAACCCACCATTGAATGCTTAAGAGATTGAAAGATTGGTTGTTTGTGGTTA
>CM021103.1:408145465-408347741 GCA_007115665.2 Sequoiadendron giganteum | reverse complement strand
TTCTGATCTTCTAGTAAAACCTATCACACTCTTTCTCTGACTGCTCCCTCATTTTTCTAAATCTTTTAAAAAGGTTTCTAGGTTTTGCGTGCCTCCTTCTTAGCTTTCTAGAACATTTTGAGATTCTTGATTTCAATCTAATATGAGGAATTTATGGCCATTTTACTAAGAATAGGTCTCATAGATCTGACCCCAGACCATCTTCCTCTTCCTCAAAAATGTCAGTCAACATCTAAAATGCTCATTAATCCATCTTGGGTGTCGGAATCATGTAATTAAACCCTCTTCAATGTTCTCCCAACAATTTTTTAATTTTTTTTTTTCTGAAAAATGACCTCCACTATCTTATTTCAACACCTCCACTCCCAGGTGTCAAGCATTACTTGCAATGATTAACTTCTCCACTCTCCTTTATTACTAAGAGTTAAAAATAATAAATTAAAATCAATTTACATAGTCTTGAGCATGGGACTTTGTCTTCCAAGCATTAATTTTTAATTTGAAAATTTGCAAACATTGTAATTTAACTTCAAGGCATATTAATGATTTATGAAAAGGGGTCCCATAAGAAAGAGCTAAAGATGAGACACAAGCCTGCAAAACCAACAACATACTAAAAATCAAGTAAATAAAATATATTTATTTTTGGGTGTGCAAGATTGCTTGGTACCCCTAGATGCTCTTGCATCACATATTTTTTTAATTAATTTTTGAAGTCATTATAACTATAATTTGGACATAGGTGCATGCCAAACATAACTTGTGTATATTATTGAAATCAATTTTTTTTTGGTGAAACAAGGACATCAATACCTAGGGAAAAGGTATTTTTTGAATGTTTTTACAATGGTTTACTATTTTTCCACCTTTGTAGAATGAATAACTTGATGTTTGGTGAAAAACTCATGTTCAGTAAAAATAAAAATTAAATACATGATAAAATGAAAACATATAAAAATTATACTTTTTGGAAAGATCATTTTGAGGGCTATGATCTTGAAAAATATAATTTATGAATGACTTTATTTAATCCCTCAAAAGGTAAAGAAAAAGTGTTTTTTTCTAGCATTTTGATAGGTACGAAGGATACTCCATTGTGCATATGATTTAATACTAGAGGGACTATATCCAAGGGGGTTTTAGCTAAGGTGGTCGTATCTAACTATTGTGGCAACACCCATGGAATCATGTGCCTCTAATTGTAGCAATAAATTACCTTGATCTTTACCAATGTAATCAACTAAATCAACATCTAAATCCCTTTCATGGTTGCTATAGGTATGATATTGTGACCAATGACATAGTATAGGTTAACTACACTCGATCCATACGAATTTGAGGCACATTTAACCCACTAAGCATCAATCTTAATAGGATCATTCATTGTAAACAAAGACAAAGAAACCATTAAAACTAACATTCTAAATCATGAAAGCTTGAAAAACCTATAATCTAAGACATTGAAACTTATCCTATTGGGGGAGTGGTGTCACATTGATGTGAAATGACAACCTTTTCCCAATCCCTTGGATAATGAGCTTGTTTCAATCAATTTTATTGAAGAAAACTGATGAAACCATTGATAGATGTGTATGAAAATGTGATTTAAAGCTAAATGAACATGATGAAATCTATTTAACATGATTTATGCTAAGATGATCGATATGGGTGTATGAAAATCTACTTTGAATGTATGCAAGATTTAAAAGATTAAAATCCTAATTAACAAATAAGTTAAATGTATGCATCTATGTTATCATGGAATCCATTAATGGAAGCTAAGCTAAGATGAAAGTAAATAAATCTAAAATGATGTTAAATGTGAGTGCAAGTGCAAATGATTTTAACAACATAAGTTTTTTGTTAAAATATGGATCCATTTGTCTCCAAATAGTGACCTATTTATAAGAGAGCAAATGAGAAATGGAGGGTTGATATTGAAAAAGCTAATCAATGGTCAAAAAGAAAAGAATATGGAGGCATGGATCATGGATTCTCATCAACAGATGAGAATGAAAGATGAGATTTAATCAAGGGTTTACATTCATCCAAACAAACACACTTTTGACCTGTATAAGAGGTCACAAGTTAACTTTCACAAGAAGTTTAGAGTTAACTTGCACATGAAGCTTTGTAAGAATATTCCATTTTTCAAATGAGTGAGAAAAGAGAATATTCTTTGGGATATTCTTATGGGTGAGGGAAATATATATTTTAGCAAATTAAAACAAAGTTTTAATGTGCAAAAGGGGAAGGAATATTCCTTTTGGAAGAATTTCCAAAGGAGGAATATTCCATTGGAATACTCTTTTGCAAGTGGGGATTAGATTTATTATTAATTTGATAATTAAATAAAGTTTCAATTATGCAAATTAGGGTATTTAGACAATATTCATTAAATCAAATAATTTAATGAAAAGGGGAAGGTGATATGAAATTTAATTAAATAAATTAAGGTTATTTAATTAAATAAGAGGACTTTAGAGATTTAAATTAAATAACTTGATGTATATAATTTAATAAGACAAAATGTTAGCATGAAAAGGGATGAATTAAGCTAATTAGGTCAATTAGATTAATAGATGAAAATGGGAAATTAATTAAATAACTAGGCTAATTTAATCAATTAAGTGAAAAAAGGATGGGTTTTAGGATGAAATGATGTATTTAGCTAATGTGATCCATTGAGACATTTTTAAGTGTCTACATTTTTCCCCTCTTTGAAGCAATGTACTCATTGCATTGGTTCAAATACTAATGCTAACTTAGATGTTGATGACAATGCAAAAAAAATATATCAATGATCTCTTTGAGATGTTGATAGCCTAGCTAAAGTTGATTGATCCGATTGATTGATTGATAAAATTGTTGAGGATTCACAACAATGCAAGGATTATGTTGAATAACACAAGGATTGGTAGGGAAAGATATATCCCAATGATGATTGATTTAATAATTTGATCAATATTTTTCTAGCAAGGCTAGGAACAAAGTCTGTTAGATGATTTGATATCGATATGATTGAAAGATGGTTGGTTTCCCCCTCGAGAGATAAATCAAAGAATAAAGTGTTTTGATTGGGCTCATGATAGGTGAAAATCAGACTTATGCTTGAGATGCTTGAGATTTTAGGTTGCTTTTGAATCAAAGAGCTGCAATTTTTTATATTGTTGAGTTGAAGATGATATAGATGCCCCACTCTGCCCTAGTGGAAGAGGGATTGTTGGTGTGTTATCTCAGATATTGATGTAGACAAATTTTAGAATGTTTAGATAATCATCGACTATGGGTAGACTCATGTATATTTTGATATATCATAGATATTCGATAGTTATATAGAATTGTTATTAAAGATAGAAGAATATGAAGAATAAGATGAATGGATTGACCATTGATTTCAAGATTGATTCAGAAAGTCCAACAAGTCCTTGATCCATCGAGACTTTATTAGATATGTTGATGAGGTGGATGATTTTCTCATATCTTGGGATTGGGATTTTTTGTCATTCATTATTTTTGATATAACACATAGATACGATGCAACAAGGTATTGATAACCAGGATGGTGTTGTATCTAGTTGCAATTGAATTTGAATATACAAATAGATAGGATAGTTCTTTTTCACACCTTGACATACAAAAAACTCATTGGAATGTAAGTTAGAAGCTTAGAACATATCAGATCAAGGTGTACACAATAGTCAACAATGTACTCCAAAAAAATTTCCTACAAAAAACTAAGCAAGTATGCACCAAGATTATTATACAAGAATGCCCACAAGAACAACAAATGAAAGATAATAATCGATGCCCCATTCCTTTCTCTCTAAATCATTCTGACAGACATTACCAAGAGGTCCTCCGAATGGGTCAATAAGATAAATAATAAGAAAATATTAAAGAAAAACAATCAGTGTTATCCATATCTCTTTCCAGTTTAAGATAGCAAAGGTGATTTCTGATATTGATGCCCATTGTAGGAAGGATTCATCCTAGGACATGTTGATCAAATGTTTTGATTAGGATGAGGTGTGTGATAATTTGTTGATACAAACTCCACTGACTCGTTTAACTATGATCTAGACTTTAGATTTTTGACACTTAAGTTCTCACTTTATGAATTTCTATACTTGCTTTCTATCTATTTTACCAAAGGTTTAAGGTGACGATCAATTTATTATGGGTGAAAGAAAAATGGGATTGGTGGTTTTGATTTTTAAGAATATTTCAATGTTTTTGGTATTTTGAAAATGTTTTGAGGTTGTTTTTGGTCTTTTTGAAAGTTTATATGGATATTTTGATTTTCGATTATTTGAGGCTTTTTATAGTTTTTCAATGTTTTCCAATGTTTTTGTGTTTTCAAATTTCAAATGTTTTTGGATTTTTTGTTATTTTGAATGTTTAAGGCTTTTTCTAAGATTTTCAATGATTAGGATATTTTGAGATATTTGAATGTTTAGGATTTTTTGAGTTTTCAACCAAGAACCTAACTTAAAAGACCTATCCTAGGGACCTCAGGGGTTGATCAAAGATAAGCCTTGCTTACCTTATACACATAGAGACCATGTAGTTCAACTAACTTTACTTATTGAAGATGAAGATATGAACAGTTGATGGAAATGTTAGTTTATTATGATGAACTCCTAAAGGATTGATCTAGGGTGTCTCAGAGGAGCATAATTGATGGCCTTTCCTATGTTCAAGCTCAAAGACCAGTAGTTTGACAAGGTACTATTTTTGGATTTTGGATGTTTAACCTTTCTAGGGTTTTTGATGTGTTTTGGATTTTGAATTTATAATTTTCTGAATGTTTTTGGGTTTTAGTTGTATAGGAATTTGGATGTTTTTAGATTTTTATGATTTTTCAAGTGTTTTTGTATTTTCAATGAGATTTTGAGGTAAACAATGCCTAGATCACAATTTCGATGTCACGCTATGAGATATGACATGGATAAAGAGTTATTCAAAAATAAAGGTGCAATAACTGACCCCTAGTGTCTAACAATGTTTCATAGATCAATGGACAAATCAAGATAGGTAATGTATATGCGAAGAGTTTAACAAAGTCTTATCATGCTAGATATGGGCAATGGGACTTCATGGGATGAAATGGTAAAGATACTATCAAGAGTTTTCCATGAGTAGAGTTGAAGTATATGCTGAATATTTGTCAAGATCAAGATAAAGTGGAATATTTTGATAAATATGGATTGGATGGATGGAGGGAACATTGGATTTATCATGACAAGGATGAGATGCTTCTATCTTAGAAGGATCATATAGACACTCAATTATACTCACGATGTATTTTTTCTAGGTTTTCATCATAGTACTTTCCTAAAGTGTCATCGTAGTGGTTTTCACAGGAGGATAATTTTTATTTTTAGTATTTTCTTAACTTTTTTTATTTTTTTATTTTTTAAAAATTTTTAAATTTTTTTGGAAGTTTTATCCTCATGTTGAACCACCTGGTGGTATTGATATAGAGGCCACTATAATAACATGCCAATGATACCCTACTTGAAGAAGCTACTTTGCTAAGACACGAGCACTTGGATGCAGTTTTGAAGAACTCTGATTTCCCTTGTGGATACCAGAATTAACCTTGTCTATGTCTGCACATCGCAATAAACTGCCTTCAAAATCCTTATGATGAAGAGTAGCTACCAACACACGGTCAATGCGAGAATTGGATATCATGAATAGAGTGGATGATGTCATGTATGAAGGAATATGAGATGAATTGGTCGATAGTTTAGAACCTTTGAATCTCCAAACTTGAGAAGATGAGCAATGATGGGTGGGAACAAAGGTTTTTGTGGAATTAGGACCAACCTCTAGATATAATTTGTTCCTTGCTTGAAAAGCCTGCTTTTGTATTTGAGGACTCTTTTGATGGATATATTTCCCATTGTTTTTCTCCCATAGTTTCTTTGACTAATAGAGTTTTTGAGGGATGATTTTCTTTATTTGTCTTTAGTATCGATTTGTAATTGATGTGTCCTTTTTTCTTTACTAATCTATTTTCTTTGATGGTATTCTCCTTTCTTTGATAGGAATTCTTCTTTTTATGTTGGTCCCAATTTACATATGAGATGATGGGTGAATGGCAACTCATTATATGAGTAGTTGTAGTGTTGACAATATTTTCATAATAAGGATCCTTCATGCCCCATATGTTGATGTTTGCTTTAGGAAATATTTCCCCTAGCATTGTGAAGGCATTATTAATACCTAATCCTTTTAATTGATAATGTATCCTTTGATTCATCACCACTGAATATGAATTGTCATGAACACATGATATTACTATGGGTTCCTTTTGTTTAGGAATATGAACTATTTTTTCTAGTTCTATGAAATCATTATTTTTTGACACTAATTCAAAAGATGTTGATGTTGAATCAAAAGAGGTTGATGATGCACAATCACTCTAAGAATCAAGAATCTTGACCATTGCTTGTTCCTGTGTAGGAATACCAAGAGTGGGAGACTCTTTTTTTGGATGAAGAACATCTATATGTCCATAAAAAAGAAACATATCAGGGGTGATATCGGGGACATATTTAGAGTTCAAAATGGTTTGGAAGATATCCCTCAACTCTTGGTGAAACTATGGGGATAGGGGTTCTTGATCTTCACTCGATTTAGAGTGTCTTTTGTTATCCTCAAGAGCCTCCTCTTGACATGATCCTTGGGTGGATGATATATCATTGATAAAAGTCTCCTCACAACATTTTGTGGGTATGGGTGCAACAACGGATATTTCTAACTAATTTGGAACTTCTTCAACATGCCCAATCATTGAGTCATATGTGGGAGAGATATCACAATCTGATACCCACTTGATGTCATTACGGTATAAAATAGTACTAAGAATTGTTGATGGGTTTAGACTTTGTTTTAAAATATTATGTTGATACATGTTTGATTCCTCATGTTGTGATAAAGAAATATGTCCCACCGTGGTATCACGAGTATTGTTTTCATTTCTTGAGGTTGATGTCTTTCCTAAATCTTTTGCTTTTGTATGATCAGGCATAGGGTTTGTGTGAATTTTAATATTTTCATTCCCATATTTTTGATCGACATGAATGCCTCCTTGTTCAATAAGATCTTCTATTAGATGTTTGGTTCTAAAACAATTTTGTGTGTTATGACCTTTGTATTGGTGAAATTCACAATAATTATCGTCTCTATAGTTATGAGGTTTAACTTGTGGCTCTTGATGGTTCAAGAAATTTGGGAGTGTGATAATATTAGACTATATAAACCTCTTTAGCACATTCTCCATAGGTTCCCCCAAGTGAGTGAATTTTCCTTTAGGAGTGTTGTTTGTTCTTTGTGGCGTATGTTGATTTTTGTTTGATTGTTTGGAGATCGCGTGTATGGTTGTTGTGTGCTCATGGTTTGGGTATTTTATTTCCTAGGAATAGTTAAGACCACCTTTGCATCAACAACACCATCACTAATAACATTTTTGTTCTTGGCCCAATAGTGGGGCTTGTCATTAATATTAGTGGATGGGTGGTTGCGTTTATATACTTGTATTTTTCCTTGTAAGATTAGGGCTCTCTTGATGTTAAGGTTTGTAGTGACAAGCTCATCATAAGAGGTAATGTACTACATCTTCAAGTGGAAGGATAGATCTTGATCAAAATTTTCTATGATAATCCCCACTTGCTCTTACTAGCTTTTTTCGTCCATCGTTGCAAGAAATTGGTGAATGATTCTCCTTTGTTCTTCTTGAGTGTATAACTCTTCTAAGCTCACATCCATTTCATGATTGAAGGAGAAGTGATCTATGAATCTATTGATGATTTCTTGGAAGGTTTTGATGCCTGGACGTAACTGTGAAAACTAATCCATGGCAGGACCTATTAAACTTCATGGGAAGAGGTGCATTAGGAATCATTATAGGCCACCTCCATGCACATGACATTTAATTCGTTGACATGGTCCATAGGATTTCCTCTCCCTTTGTATTTATCAAATTTAGGGACCTCAAATTCAGGAGGAAAAGGTACCATTGCGATGTTTCGATCGAATGAGTAAGGACATAGGTTTTTTTGTGTATGGGGCTTCTTCATCTTTCCCATTCAAAAATCATGCAATTCTTGTGATAACGCTTTAAGTTGTGATGCCATATTGTCTTGCGGGTTTTGTGGAGGAACATACATTGTGAATTGTGGGATGGTGGAGGGGTTGTACTTGGGATTTTGATATGATAAGGTGTTGTATGGTGTGTATGGTGGTGTAGTATTTTGTGAAGGTGATTGTGGTTTTTTGATGTATATGTTCCCAAAATATTTGGATTGATGATGTTTTGCTGAGGATTATAGTATAAACCCTATTGTTTCTATTGTTGTGCGAAAACTTGTCATTGTTGGGCATATTGATGAGAAAGTAATGCTTGTTGTTGTTGTTGTGCTAGTAAGGAAAATTCTTGGACTTGCTATTGTTGTTGTGCTGCTAAGGTGTCTTTTTGAGCTTACTATTGTTGTTACACTATTAAGGTTGCTTCTTGTTGTTGTTGTTGTGTTGCTAAGTCTACTTGATGTTTTTGCTGCTATTGTTGTGCTACTAGGGCTGCTTGATGGGGTTTTTGTTGTTGTTGTTGTGCTAAGGCTTCTTTTTTTTGTTGTTGCTATTGGATGGCTTGTTGAAAAGCTTGTTGTGCTTGTTGTAAAGCTAGGGAATGTGCTTACAATGTAGGATCAATTGGTTGTTGGGACATCTATGATGGATTGTGAGTGTTTATGTTTTGAATGGGTTGTGGGTTGGTGATGAGAGGTTGAGGGTTCCCTTGGTTTAAAATTCATTATAAGATGGTGGATTGAGATGGAGAAATATAGGTTTGAGGTCCTATTTGATTTTGCATGGTGTAGGAGACCATGGGGAAAGATGAGGATGGAACCATTATAATTTTTGATGGTAATGACACACTAGGACATTGGGTCTATTGATTGAAAAGTTTCCCTTGTCCCATGTCTTGAATATTTCCTTGTGCTAGAGGGGCGGTTATGGTTTTACTTGGGATGATGGGATTTTTGACCAAAGGGTTGTTTTGATTTGGGTTGGTGATGGATGGATTTGATGTGGATGTTGGATTGACTTGGGTAGCTTGGGTAACCACTTGTTTTTATGTTTCAATGGGTTTGTTGGAACCACTTGTCAAGGGTTGAATTTGTGTGAGAGTGTTAACTTTCCCTTGTTGTCCTACTTGAGGCACTTGATTCACATTACCTTGTGTAACATTAGGCATACTTGGGGTATTTGTGGTGATGGATGAAGATGGTTTTACCCAAAATTTCAAGGTTGTTGTGGCATCATGGAATGCAAGTGGTTTTCGAAATGTTGGTGTCGAACTTGTGTTTTGGGGAAGGTTGGTGGTTAATGGAATGGTCATGTTGTGAATACCCATAGTTGTATTTGTTCCTAGACATGAAGTGAGACCAAGGTTGGTTCCTATCCTAGTTACAAGACTAGATGTTAAGGGTTGAATTAGCACAAGGGATGCAGTTGGTTGAATCATATATGAAGTCAAACCTTGTGTCAATGATCATGCAACAAAATATGGGGAAATTAGAGCCACATTTTCTAAGGCTTGATGTTCCATGATTTCTTCCCTAGTAAGTCCAAATGGATTGTTCATGATTCTCTTGTGTTGTGATCTTGTTTTTACCATAAATTTTGGGTCACCTCTGGGAGAGTTGTGTTGAGATTTGTAATTTTTGAACTCTTTAGTTGACTGAAATCTAGCTAAAAGGGATTCTATAAGTCTTTTTGGAGAAATGATGATAATGGGGGATGAAAATATGAGTGATGTGGGGAGTGATCTTTGCAAACATTTTGAGACAACACTTTTGACTTGAGTTTGATGTTTTGATGTTGGGATAAAGGATGTTGATGAACTTGGAAATCTTTAGGGTAGACTTGTGACCTTCAAGATAAACCATCTCAAAGATGATAACTAATTTAAATAAGTCCATGAAAAAGGATACATTTCACATACAACTTAGCTAAGTTAGGGATGGGTTTAATAGATGTTTAATTCAAAAAGTGTTGGTGTATTCAATTTTTTTACAAAGTTTGGTGAAGTGAAGGATTAAATTTGATGAAGGGGTGGATGAATTTTTTTGACCCAATGTTGACCTAAAGTGAACCTTTGTTTGACAAGACCAAGGTAGTGAAAAAACATGCTAGACCTCTAAAGTTTTTAAATCCTAAAGAACCAATTTTTTTAGATAGGTTCTTTATTGTAAAAAGACCAGGATTTTGACCAAAAAAAGAACATATACAATTCTGGATTGTTCCTTGAAACACGTTTTTAGAAGTAGTATAACAACTTGGTTCTATTTTGATGAATTGTTGCAAGGTGTTTTTTGAGAGATTTTGGAGTAAGATGCCTATGTTTGAAATGATGAATTTAGACATTCTCTTGGGGATTTTTATTTTGCGTGACATCATTTAGAAATTTTTTAAGTTCATGGAAGAAAGGAGGATATTTATTAACACATGAGTGGTGCTAGTATGGGCCTTCCAACCTCAATATCAGCTTGTTCCTCTTCTTCGTCTATGAGATTTGATACATTTATCCACTGGGTTGGTGTTTCTTTTGTTTCAAAAGTGAAGCTTCTCAACTACCAATGATATCAATTTGTTCTCCTTCAATGAGTTCCAAGTTTGGTTGACTAATAGTAGGTGTAAGACCAGGTTGTTTAGCGGGAGCAATCAATCTCCAAATGGTCATGTGGGGTTCAATTTTTAAATTTATCTTGCTTAAGTGAATTTATTTGACCACAAAAACTTGTCTTGATTAAGTTTCAAACTAAATGTCTATGTCAAAAAAACATCATAAATTTCACAATGTCCATTTTGTGAAAAGGATGGAATTTAAGCCATAGTTGCTTATGTTAAATTTGGATAGTATGGATTGAGATGTAAGTTAAGATATTTATAAATCTCTAAGGATAGAAATCCTTAGGACAAAAATTAATATCAAGGCTATTTCAAAAGGTATCCATACTTAGACCAAAGGGTTTGAAATTTGGAGGAAAATTGTGAATGTTTGTTTGTAATGTTTTGGAACCAGGCAAAGTATTAAACTAACTCACAATCATTTACTACCTAGGTTTGAATGGCCATACTTATTGAGTCCCTACTTAGATTTCTCCAAACACTAAGACAATGTTAACAGTTAGAGATTTGGCGACTCTGGCTCCCCTCCACGACACACACTTCTCAAGACCACAAAATTTTAAAATCTTGAAGATCCGAAGATTGTAAGTATTTTTCTATTTTAACAATGAATAATACAAATGTGGGGCAGCTTTAGAATGATCATTCTCACACCAACAAGCATTACGTATTTTTGGTAACTAAACAATTTGGTTCTTAGTAACAAACTGAGAAAACCTAGCTATATGCACACCCACTTTACCACTTAAGGCTCTTAATACCATTCTTGTTCCACTTAAGGCATGGTACTTGGTGCAGTATGTTGTACAATCCAAGATTGAAGGTAGTTTCTCATGATTTCCCAACCTTTAATAAAGCCATCGGTAAATGTGCTTGCAAGAACTTGCTTATGAGTTTCTCGTTGCGGGGTGTGTCTAATAGTAAGTCCTCTCTTAAGGGTGACACAAAGCATAAAGGTGTACTTAAGTATTTCTCTTCACCCAAGATCACATGAAGCACAAGGGGATTGGATACGTACTATAAGTGCACACAAACAATGAAGTACACTTAGAGTGTTTCTCTTCACCCAAGATCACACGAAGCACATGGTGATTGGATACACACTACAAGTGTGTCACAACAAAGAAAGCACTTATTCATTTTAATATCTAAAGCTAAGATGAATTCATTTTATGCACCAAATGAAATGTTAAGTTGCCTTTTTAAATTTTAATGCCAAAGTAAAATGATGAAGTGAGGGTTCAATTTTAGCCCCGTTTGAGCATTCTTTTTAAACCCAAATGAAAATTAGTGAGGTCCTAAAGAATAAAATGAAAAGCATAAGAAATTGGGTTATAATTGCCCCAAAAGCATCAAGACGCTTGTTACAATTATAGTTCAAATGATAATAGTATGCTTCTTTTCTTCAAGTTGTATTGTCCAAACCTGCAAAAGTTAGTTAATCTAAAAACCAAAAAAACAAGTTAGAGACATGTTAGAAATTAGATGAGATCAAAAATTTAAAGCACATGTCAAAATTTACAGCAAATGTGAGGTTGTTTGGTTCAATTTTCTCCAACTTTGAAAGCTAATTTATTTTGTCCTTTCAAGTGTTTGAGAAACACTTTTAGAAAATTAGATTATAACAACTTGAGATAATGACAAGTTTCTCAAATCTTGATCGATTTTGAAATAGTAAATTTTTTTGGAAAGCTGAACATGATATCTTCAAAACCCAACAACTTTTCTGCAAGATTAGTCATATAGAATTCATTAAAAAATAAGGAAAATTATGCATTCAAGAGATTAAACCAAAATTAAAAAAAATAGAAAAATTAATGATGGACAACAACTTAAGATAATGAAAACTTCCTAAAATATTGATCAATTTTGAAATCGTAAAATGTTTTGGAAAGCTAAACATGAGATCTTCAAAACCCAACAACTTGTTGTGGAAATTTTGCACACACGCCTCGTTAAGGCGGGGACCCTCTTTTCTTGCTTTCCTTTTTTTTTTTTGTTTGTCGTAGGGTCTTGAATTTTTCCCCTTAAGGGATAGGTTTTTTGGTCTTGGTCTTGCTTTGCCCGTGTGCTCGACGTTCAATCTGCATTTGTGATGCTCTTTGCAACATTTGACTTATGGCTTTGCTCTTGAAGAATGAATATGCACTTGGAATTTTCAAAATTGAGGAAAAATTGACTAAGTTGTGAGTAAGTTTGGTTAATCCAAGGTACCTCAGATTAGCCAAACCTTAGTCTGGATGGATAATCTGAGGTCCCTCGAATTACCCAAAATCTGGCCTCCTACCATTTTACCAAACCTTTTGAACTGTACCGCCAAGCATTTATTGTGCATTTTAATGAGTGTCTTTGGGAATAAATTGCTGATTGATCGGTCATTTTTCCACTTTTCATGTTTTCACTGTCTAATTGAGATAAGTTTTCATCCATTCTGCCCTCCAATCAAGCTATTGTTGTGGATTTGCTTCCTCCTTGAAATATTTTTAGGTTTTTTGAGGGTTTTTTTTTATCAGCTCGCCATTGCATTCATTCCCTCAAACACCCGTTCAAAGGTATGTCTCTGGTTATTTTGAAATGGCTTTGTTCCGTTTTGGGTTCTATTGGTGTTCTGATTGCAATTGATCATTCTTTGAAGTTTGGGATTTTGATCTAAACTGATTCTTACTTCATCATTTTGAGCTCTCGGGTTTGTTTTCATGAGTTTGAAAGGGTTTTAATTTGTATATGTTTGATGAGTGGGGGTCATTGAAAACCCTTTGGGTTTGTTATTGTGCACCTTCTCCTATGATTTGTATTGAAATTTTAGAATTACTGCTTGGTCCCAAAAACATGATTCATAAACCCTAAGTCTCATATGCCCTATTCATACAGAGGATTCGAATGGTAAAACGATATCAATAATATTTGAAGTGAGTTGTAAAAAAGTGCTAGATGAACAATGATTTCAAGGGTGGGTTCACTTTCATTCCTTTTTGTTTGGTGAAATGAAAACCAAAACTTAGAAAATTTTTAGTCATGTGATGATTTCGGTTAATTCGAGGTACCTCGGATTAGCCGAGTCCTAATTCGCTTAGATAATCCGAGCCCTCTTGGATTAATCGAACTTACCATCTATCTAGTTTCAAGTCAAACAAGGTCGACACTTAGGAAAAATTTCACTGATCCTTTCATCCGAAGAATCCAAATAAAGGTAGAATTAGCCGAGTGAAGGCTCATTTAGGTAATGCAAGGTTCGGTGGAATACCCGAACTTCATGAAATATGGACTTGGATACATAAGATTGTTTGAATTTTAAATAAATATGATTTGTCTCCCAAATTTGAAATGACGAACGTTCAAATGTTAACAATGGTAAGGGACTCAGGAATGAAGAATGGTTTATCACTGAAAGTTGAAGTCATGCTGATATCGATAAATTCAAGATAGATCAAGTTACTCGAGATCTAATCCAACCGGGAAATCCAAGCTAGCTCGGATTACCCGAATTCACTCTAATTTGCTCCAAAACTTAACAAAATTTTTTCATATTGGGTTGTTTGTTGATTTTGATCAGTTTGAATAATATTTGCATTAATATATCTTGAATTAAGTGGCTTACTTTGTATTTCCATTAGAGTTTAAATGACTATTAGTTTGTGAATGATTTATCTTGTCAAATGGCATGGCTATTACATTTGCATACATCAATTGTTCACTTGTTCATTTACATATATTTCAATATGGTAAGGAAGTGGGTTGCTACTCTTGTGTTACCATTTGGGGTTCATAATGGTATCCTTGATTTGCATTTAACAAAGTCATTTAGCATGTGCTGACTAATCTTGTGGTGTTATATTGTTACTTGCATTCGGGTAATTTTGGTTTATTTTCAAGATGCAAGGTGAATTGATCCCCGATAAGGCAACTAAGATGAAAGATTCCCTAGTATAGGAGGAGGTCAAGAAAAGACAAGAAAGGATGAAGTATGATTTCAAAGGTATCTGGCGAGAGTCCAAGATTGCTTCTACTTGGGACATGATTGGAGACACAAATGTTGGACAAGTGGACTATAATGTTTTTTATCAAAGAATGTATGGAAATGCACCTACCCAAATAGCATGAGTGATCACTCACACAAGCTTGGCACAGGTAGCTAGATTCCCTCCAACACAACTATGCCTCGAGCTGGTTTTAGAATGTTCAAGACATTATGACTCCAAAAAAAGGATTATAATTGGGCCACAAGGGAGAGTGATGGCCAACCTCACAAAAGAATCTATTGTAGAGGTTTTCAATATTTCTTCACATCACCACTTGATTGAGGAGATAAACATTGGAGAAGTGATCAAGTTTTATGATGAGGACCGCAACAGAGCTTTGGAGATCATGAAAAATTCCTAGATAATTAAGCCTAAGCCTCATTATTCTAAATTGCCCAAGCAATTTCACATAAGTTTTTACAAAACAATGATTTCTTCATGTTTATTCCAAGGTTGTTACAAAATGCACTTCATGTTAGAATAACTGTCGAGGCCATGGATTTAATTAAGCAATACGAGCAATGGTACATCCAATTCCTAAAATTCACATATATCTATGTGTAAGGATCTCCTGCTATCCTGCTCAGACTACCACGGTATCCAACCAACAAAATTCTAATGCTAGAATTGACAAGGCAGATGATGGCCTTTGCAAAAATTCTATAACAAATCATGAAAAAGAAGGGATTGGGAGTATAATTTCCATTAAGGATTGGGACTCTAGAATCATGCCCCTCCATTCAAAGTGCTCAACACTTTGAGAAGGAGATGACATAATTTGAGTTGTATTCTCATACCAGTAGGGATAGATTTGACCCCTATGGTAGTGCCATGAAGCAGGCCAAAAAAACATTTAGACATAAGCACCATATAGAAGACTATTGGGAAAATTGCAAAGATGACTTTGAAGTTCTCAGAAGAAAGTTCTCTGAGATGCCTCTCAAAATGATAAGGTTGTACAAGATAATAGAAGTGCCAAATCAAGTGTAGTATGATGAGGTGGACCTGGTGCAACAATAGGATTATGAACCATACAGGAACAAACCTTTGCCACAGATAAACTGGCCAAAAGAAGAACTAACAAATCTTGATCAGATAACTGAGCCTATTAAGAGATACTCTAGGCAATGGTTCAATCAAAAGATATGGGAGATGGAGGCTAAAGGCACGAAGTTTACATATGACTTAATGGGAGACTTGGAATCCCACTCTGAGGGAGAAGCAAAAGAGGAAATAAATGATGTCTCAAAACCTCTTATTGATGAAGAATAGGAAGGGGATAAACTAGTGTCAATAAAAAGGAGGACTAGGAGTCAAGCCCCAGTAAAAAAAGGAGAGAAGCCATCTCCTAGGATAAAGAAAACTCTAGTCATTGAAGAAGATAATAGTCCATAACCTACGAGGAAAAGAAGGCTTGTCATAAA
Source organism: Sequoiadendron giganteum (assembly GCA_007115665.2). Lineage (NCBI taxonomy): Eukaryota > Viridiplantae > Streptophyta > Pinopsida > Cupressales > Cupressaceae > Sequoiadendron > Sequoiadendron giganteum. Next base: position 408,331,597 of record CM021103.1, on the reverse strand, counting down.
GAGATAGAAGGGAGCCAAGGCAAAGAAAGATGATGTAACCACCGATGCTCCTTCTGTGGAAAATGTTATTGAAGTGGAGAGCTCTAGAGAAAAACCAAAACTATATGTTAGGAGAAGTCCCTCTCGATGTAAGTCCTCCAAAATTGTTGAAAAGGGGATTGCAGAAGAAGAGGTATATACAAAAATACCAACCACGGGACAAGAGGAAGAAGACACGCCCAAAACAAATAATACTCCTCCCCTCTCTCCTGATAAAGCACAAACATTAGAGGAAGTCATCAAAGGAGAGGGCAATATATCAAACAACCCTGAGCCTCAAGAATTAGGAGGTGAAGAGATTTCCACCCCCACTAGTGAAGAATAGAGAAAAATGATGCAAGAAATGGGACAATCTACTTCCGGGGCCCAAAGAAGGAATATAGAATTGAAAGTTGTCCAAGAAAAGTAGAAAGTTGATGATCAACTTAATACAAAGAAGAATGTTGAAGAAATTGCTGATATCCCACTATAGGATGAAGGTGAACAAGAGACAGAAGTAAATGAAAAGCAACCCACTATCCCAAATTGGCTAGAGAAGAGAGTAAGCAAAAAGCCAATTATTGTTTAGGAAGAGACTCCTAGTTGGGACAAGTTATTAGAACAGTGGGGGCAGCCAAAGAAAAGGAAGAGAGCAAGAATAGTTTCAAGTATCTCTCAGGATGAGTTCAACAACTGAATTATCCACATAGTAATACCGGCAAGTGACAAGCTCAAGGATGAGGTTAGGCCATCCAATTACAAAGTGCAAACTATCAATTTGGGACCAACCAACAAAGAGCAAGAGGAGGAATTCTGAGACTCTTCTTAGGCAATTTTGAGAAGATTGGATAAGGAAATAGAGGAGAAGAAAAAGTTGTTAAGGTAACTAGATGATGTTTATAGATATTCCTAGCATTTAATGAGGCCATTGCAAGCAGTTGGGAGTGACATTTCTCTTCTAGAAGGATTGTTACCTAAGGAGGTCATCTCAGAGATTGAAAGATTAAAGTCCTTTGTCCATAATACTCAGGAATGGTTTCAAGATGTCAGAAGTAGAGGGGATGAGGCAATTGGACAAATTTTGAGCATCTACACCAAGGCTTCTAGTTTTTTGGGAAACAATTCATGATTTTCTACAGATTGCAATAAGGCTGATGAGCTCACTATTGGGGAATTGAATAAAGTACTGTAGGTACCTAAGGATGAATTAGCTCAAATGAATATATTTTCTCCAAAATAAATGGGCAAGGTGAGGGAATGGATTGAAGTCTAGAGTTACAGAAAAGAACTCCTCACCAAGTCCCTAAAGAAAATAATGAAGTTGCAAGGAAAAGTGAAACAAATCTATAACCATTGTATTAGTTTCCTGGAAATAATGATGGGAAGGAAGAAGTTTGGCCAAAGTAATTTGAATGCCAATAAATTACAAGCATGATGGTACAAAATTTGTGCATTTTCGGATAACGCCCTTGTGAAAAAAGAATAGCTGGAGGATGCAACCATTTACATTTCCAAGCTAGATAAGTATCATGAGTTGCAAATAGAGTGGAATAAAGTGATACCATAGTGTTGGGAAGAATATAGAATTCATCAAACTAGAATTAAATTTATTCCAGTTCCTGATTTCGTAGATGTTCAAGAATTACTCAAAAAGGCCAAGCAGTTGACTCAAAAGTTGGAAACTAGTAACACAAGAGAAGACAACCAGCAAGACACCACCTAGAAACCCACACTAGACATGCAGGGGCTGAAAATTTTCAGTTTTATTCCAGAAATAGGATGCACCAGATGGTATTAAATTGCCTGGAAACCCCACTTACGAATTTCTGGAATGTAATTTTGTCTTATTCAAGGGAATCTTTAAGCAACCTTGCATGGTTGGCTAAACTTAGTAAATTTGAGTGCATGGATGACCTGGCTCTATGGGACCTATCTTTAGGTTGCCCTAGGGATTTTTTCCTATAAATGGAGGCTCAAGCTTCATTCTGAGGGGTTAGACATTATTGTAATACTTGAATTTGAGTTAGGAATTAGTTTCGAGAGAAAGTGCTGAAACTTTGAGAATACAAGAACTGTTGCATGTTTTGGGTTATTTAATACAAGTAAAAACATTGTTCTTTGGTGTTTGTTCTTGTGTTTTTTTATCCTGCATGGTTCTTGTTGTTCCTTATCTTTGATTTTCTTTTGGGATTATCAGTTGCATGTTGGATATTAGATGTTAGCTCCTTCATGATAATGGTGAAATGCGAATGATGTTGATCGATATCTAGTCCATACTTTTAGCAATTTTTTGATTGTAGATTGTCGTGTAAAGCTAGTCTAGGCCTCATTAAGTGCTAAATTCAAATGTGAATGCTTATTTACATTATGCTAGTCATTGGGTATGTGGGTGAATATCCAATATAGTTTGAAAATATTTTGATTTCATGAGAAGATTGCACCATTTCTATGTAGTTGCAGGTTTGTCCTTGATCAAGTAGAGATTGGTTTCATTGGGGATCTGTCTATTTGCAACATTCATCATTATTGTGACCAATCTTAGGAATTAGTTTAGAATAGAATCTCTTTTTGAACCCTTATCTTTTGCTGTTTCTTTTAAATATGGGTTAGTTTTAGGATTAAATGCATCAAAATATTACAAAATTTGATGAGTTTGAAACCTCCAGTAGTTGTTTCAGAAGGCCCCTTGTGATTACCAACATTTTTACATTATCTCTGAGTTGTTTTATTACATTTGTCAAGACCTGACATTAGATACCTTGGGGTTATCTCTTAAGGCTTGTTGATAGAGATTTACCTTTGAAGAGAGATAGGATATCATATTCTGTCTAAGTTGTTGTTGTGCAGAAAACACCATCGACACAAGCTTTCTTCAAGATTGGTCATATAGAATTCATTAAAAATTAAGGAAAATCATGCATTTAAGAGAATAAACCCAAATTTTCAAAAAAAACCATAGCAAAATTAATGATGGACAACAACTTGAGATAATGACAACTTCCTCAAATCTTGATCAATTTTGAAATTGTAATTAAGGAAAATCATGCATTTAAGAGATTAAACCCAAAATTTCTCCAAAAAACACAAAACATTAAAGTTTTCCCTCCTTCTAGCACCAAAATGTGACCAATGACATAGTATAGGCTAATTACACCTGATCCATATGAATTCGAGGCATATTTAACCCAATAAGCATCAATCTCAATAGGATCATTCATTGTAAACAAAGACAAAGAAGCCATTAAAATTAACATTATAAATCATGAAAGCTTGACAAAGCTCTAATCCAAGACATTAAAACTTATCCTATTGGGGGTGTGGTGTTGAATTGATGTGGAATGGTGACCCTTTCCCAATCCCTTGGATAATGAGCTTGTTTCAATTAGTTTTATTGAAGAAAACTGATGAAACCATTAATAAATGTGTATGAAAACATGCTTTAAAGCTAAATGAACATGATGAAAGCTATTTTAACATGATTTATGCTAAGATGATCAATATGGGTGTATGCAAATCTACTCCAAATATATGAAAGCTTCAAAAGATTAAAATCCTAATTAACAAATAAGCTAAATGTATGCATCTATGTTATCATGGAAGCCATTAATGGAAGCTAAGCTAATATGCAAGTAAATAAAGCTAAAATGATGTTAAATGTGAGTGCAAGTGCAAATGATTTTAATAGATTAAGTTTTTTGTTAAAAGATAGATTCATTTGTCTCCAAATAGTGACCTATTTATATGAGAGCAAATGAGAAATGGAGGGTTGAGATTAAAAAAGCTAATCAATGGTCAAAAAGAAAAGAATATGGAAGCATAAATCATGGATTCTCATTAAAGGATGACAATGAAAGATGAGATTTAATCAAGGTTTTACATTCATCCAAAAAAACACACTTTTGACCTATACAAGAGGTCACAAGTTAACTTGCACATGAAGCTTTGTAAGAATATTCCATTTTTCAAATGAGTGAGAAAAGAGAATATTCTTTGGGGTATTCTCATGGGTGAGAAAAATAGATATTTTATCAAATTAAAACAAAGTTTTAATGTGTAAAAGGGGAAGGAATATTCCATTTGGAAGAATATGTAAAGGAGGAATATTCCCTTGGAATATTCCTTTTCAAGTGGGGGGGATTAGATTTATTAGTAATTTGATAATTAAATAAAGTTTCAATTATGCAAATTAGGGGATTTAGATAATATTCATTAAATAAAATGATTTAATGAAAAGGGGAAGGTGATATGACATTTAATTAAATAACTTGATGTATTTAATTTAATAAGATGAAATGTTAGCATGAAAGGGGATGAATTAACCTAATTAGGTCAATTAGATTAATAAAAATGAGGCAATTAATTAAATAGCTAGGATAATTTAATCAATTAAGTGAAAAAAGGATGGGTTTTAGGATGAAATGATGTTATTTAGCCAATGTGATCCATCAGGATATTTTTAAGTGTCTATAGATATAAATAATTATTACTTGAAATAAATTTATTGCTATCATTCACATGGTTGTTAATCTTGAAAATTAATTTGGAGTTCACTTATTTTGTTGAACCAAAATAATTGCTTACTATCCCAATGTTTGTTGTGCTCTCATGACTAATATCTCCTTTGTTTTATAGCAAATTAGACTCATTATCTCATTCCAAATGTTGTATTTTAGTCGTCTTTTCATCATCAAACTAAGATGAAGTATTTCCAATCAAGCTATAATAAAATATAAGTAATAAATTAGCTAGATAATCATGTTTTTATTACTAATTTTTTCCCTTCTTTGGATCTACCAACTTTTCTTATCTTGGTGATATGAAATTAGGTTATTGAGTCTTCTGTAGGAGTTTATGGTGAACTCCTCAAACACCCCAAGATCACCTGCAAGACAAAATTGTTGAATAGGACAATTGAGAGCAGGGGGGTGAATCAGTTGTTATAGATTATAACCTTCAATTCAATTACCAAAACTAATACATAAACCACTTAATGATTAAACATCAAATGCCAATGCACAAACACAATAACACCAAATTTACGTGGAAAACCTAATGAGGGAAAACCATGGAGAGGATTAACTCACAATATAGAGAATATCAAAACCAATTACAAAAAGGCTCACTACCTAAGATAAGACTCACTTCCTACAAGGACTCACTATCCAACAGGGCTATGACTCACTACCACACAGATACAAAGGATGGCTAACCATCAAGATACAATGATAGTAGATCACTTCCAAAAGATTGAACTAATAGGATAAACCTTTCTTGTGCAGAGTTCAGTTTTGGATGAAGCTTGGAATAACAAGTATTGCATTTCAGTAACCATTCAATAATTCTATTATGATCATACACTTTATTGTCTTTTCCTATTTCACTTACTCTATTATGTTGTACTCTCCCTTTCTCTTTCTTACTATCACACTCCTTTTCTGTCTCTATGTTTGTCTCTCTTTTCTTTTCAAAGAGTCTCTATATACTTCTTATTTTTCTTTTCAGAGAGTCTCATATATATATATATGTGTGTGTGTGTGTGTGTGTATAAGTTTAAAACATTTCTTATGTTAGCCAAAATTCCCATAAGACATAATTAGTCCACATAAAATATTGCACATGCTGAGTCGGCCAAGATCTTTGAATATCTGAATCTAGCTTTTCTTCACGGTAGAGACCGAACCTTAAAACCAACACATCAAACCACCTATAATGGTCATCTTCAATAGGAAATAACTTTTGGTAAACAACTCATATATTTAGTATTGTGTTGACATTAATGACAACCATTTGATGCAAGCTTCAACTTCCAACAATCTCCCCCTTTGTCATTGATGGAAACACAAGATGTGAAAAGCCAACAACAACAACCTTTGTAATTATTTTGATGAGATGAAATGATTGTTGTTATTTTCACATGCTTCCTCTCCCACTTTAACATCAATTAAAAAAAAATATCTATCTCCCCCTTCAATTTTTTTTACAAAAAAAATCTTTAAAAAAAGGATATCAAAAATGGTTCTTTACCTCAATCCTTCTCCCTTAGAATATCTCTTTTTATTTTTCTTTCACTTTCAAAAGAAATGTCTTCTAGGAATCCACTGCCAACCTGATGTTTAAACAAATAATGTTGTTCTTTCCTATTGAATCAATTATTTCTAGAAGAGTATTCGGAATAACAATATTTTGTGCGTTATCAACTTCCACTAGGAGACCAGAAAGTTGTTCCAATCTCAACTCAATTATTTCTTTAACTTTCCAAAAGGTCTTCACAATGGCATCCCTTTGTACCATAATCACTGCAAGTGAAGATTGTAAGGAATTGATCGTTTTATTTTGCGTTCCATCCTTTTCATTAAGGATATCTTATGTTTTTCCAATAGAATTCAGTTCAAGTTCAATAGCATCAATTTTTTCTTTGTAAATTCCAATACCAATAGGCCACCAAAGATAATACCTATACAAACTGTTTACACTCTTTATGCATGTTTTAAATTAATTTATGCTCTCATTCAATTTCTTCTATGCATTTCAACACCTTTCTTCCATGGCTAATTGAATTTTGTCTTATTTTGCTATTTCACTAGGTGACTGTGCCAATAGTCTTTCTTCAATCTACTCAATCAATACTTTTGATAAAGCACTTGTCACATCACTTAGGTCAATATCATTATGAATTATGTAAGTAGCCAGGGTGTTTGTAATCTCATCCTATTCATATGATGGTCGTAACAACCATTCATCTCCAATCTTCTTCAGTCCACCAAATTGCTCAAGAATCTTCAACACCTTTTCCTTAGTAAAATCTTCTTCATCATCAGTTGATGCCAAATAAATTTCTTCTATAATATTTTCTTCCTTTTCTTCTTCCTTTTCCTTTGACCTTAGCTTCTTTATTTTCGAAGGAAAACTTGAGATAATTCTTCTTGATTTCCTCTTTTCAGAGGAGGATCCTGCTTCATACATCCCAATCATACTAGAAATCATGCCAAAACTCCATACATTTATTTTGTTTTCAAAGTATTATTTACAGACATTTTCTTTTTCTACTAGACATTCCAAATTTTAGTAGACCTACTTCCCAACTAGTATAATTGACTTCCACACAACATCCTCTTTCAATGGTAACGATTTCAAAAAATACATCATTAAACATTTAACTAGAGGTCCAAAATGAAAAGGGTAATTGTCATTCTTTGTCATAGTTATATTATCCATTAATTGATTTCTCAAAAACTCACACAAATCGAAATCCTCTTTCTTCTCAACCATTTGATGCACAACATAATCGACAATCATTGAAGTAGATACTTCACTATTTCTGAAATAAATCTTATATGAAATGCCATATGTCACATACCTTATCACTGGGTCGATTATAGTATGAATTAGAAGTTCCCTTTGATCTCCTGTTACCCTAGTTAGGGCTTCTACCTCCTTTTTCTTTATTGAATTCTTGACTAGAATGGGTCCATTATTGCATAATCCTACTATCGCTGCAATTGCTTCCTTTATGATCTCATAAGGTTTGTCGATGATCATTTGATCACCTTGAATTCTGCTTAAGATAAATTGAATAATGTCCACATTCAAAAAGTATGGAAATTCACTCCAAATTTATAAACCCTTGTGCCCTAAATTCTTGATCATTTGCATTTGCTCAACTAAAAGAGAATTCTTGAAGTTTCAAATGTTTTCATGATCAAATTCATCGATCTGTAACTTAATCAATTTATGTAATTGATTGTTGCACAAAATAAATACCACCATTACCTTCAACTCCATTGTTTTAGTATTGTTCTTCACACTTTCGCTTGCCAACAACCCTAACTCTTTATTTCTCAACTCGTTCACTCAATCTTCCTTATTTAACTTGTCACTTTTAGGGTTTCATCATAAAAGGTAATTTATTGCTTGTGACATCATCATCTGTACTTCAATCTACCATTACTACCAATGTTGCTAGATCAAATTTTGTATTTATTGCCTCTTATTTTTTTCAACTTTTAAATTGACAACTACCTTTGAGAAACACTATGACCCAAGAGGGGCTTTGAAAAATTTCCTGATTTGCATATTTTCTGCCAAAATTTTCTTCAACGTATTCAAAATAGAGATTTACATCACATATCCATGTGTCTTCACATGACACCTCATATATCGATGATTTTCTATATTTTTTCTAGTGAATTCTCCCCCTAAAACCATTACTTAGTTCAATCCTTAAAAGAGGTATCTGCACCATATGCAGATACAGGGTTATTTGACTCACCCTTGTTCTCAGGTTCTTCCTTCTTTCTCCAAATTTTTTCCATTTCTATCCTTACTTCTTCTGGATCTACCTTGTTCATAGACTTGTTCTTTTGTATGAGATTTAATTTCTTCCCAACTTTTCTTTTGCAAAATTTTGAGATATGTCTTGGTTTGTTGCAAGTGTAGCACATAACATATCCAAGATCAAATGAATTTAATTTTTCCTTTATCCTGCACTGATTAGCCTTGTGTCCAAACATATTGCATATGTAATAGTAGCCTTAAAAAGATTGAATTCTTATATTTGAATCAAATCTATTTATCATCATATGGTTTCTACATTTAGTAGTCCTATGTCCAAACTTGTTGCAACTATAACATTTTCTAGCTAGGAATCCAACATTCTAACTCATTCTATTTTGTTTCATCCTACTTCTACATTCAGCTGCTTTATGTCCAAATTTATTACATGAGAAAAAAAAAGTGATTAAAATATGGGTACCTTTGAGCATTAGGTTATCAGATGGGTATTATTTTGGTATTGATCCTTCAATTCTTGTCTTGATAAGTAACTGCCTTGAAATTTCCTTTGATTGTCCACTTTGTTGAAAACTGGATTAGTCTTTGACCTTTGTCCTTCTTCAAGTCCTAGACCACCTTTATCCTTTGTAGTTTTCTAAGATGAAATTAATTTATCAAGCATTGTAGAGCTTGTCTTGAACCTTTCTTTGTGAGATTTTTGTTTTTCCAGATCAACTTTAAGGGTTACTAATTCTTGTTCAAGCTTATCACATTTTTTAATCTTTTGATTGATAATTTCTTTTAGGCGTCCTTCCTCTACCTTTCTTTGTTCAACTTCCGTTTTCAGATTCTCTTCCACTCTTTTGCTTTCTTTAAGTTTCATCATTAGAGTTTCAATAGTCTCCTTTGCTTCCTTTAGTTCCTAGTAAACTTCTTTATGTTTCAACTTGAACTTCTGGATCTGATTTCTTAGTTTTTGAATGCATTCACCTATTTGTTTGAAATTTTCTTTTAGATCTTCATTTTTAGACTCGGAAGTATCTGTTCTTAATTCTTCATCTAAGTCATATCCCTTCATCAATTAGTTCAACCTACCAAGATCTCCTTCAAGATGTTAAACTTATTCCAAAGGACTAGGATTTGATACCAATTGTTGAATAGGACAACTGAGAGGGGTGAGGTGATTCAATTTTCACAGATTATAACCTTCAATTCAATTACTGGAACTAATACATAAACTACTTAATGATTAAACATCAAATGAAAATGCAGAAATTCAAATCCAATGCACAAACACAATAACACTAGATTTACGTGAAAAAACATGGTGAGGATTATCTCACACTATAGAGAATATCAAAATCGATTACAAAAAGGCTCACTGCCTACAATAAGGACTCACTATCAAACAAGGCTACAACCTAGAGGGCTCACTACCATAGAGATATAAAGGATGGCTAGCCTCCAAGATACAATGATAGTGGCTCACTGCCAAAAGATTGAACTAATAGGATACACCTTTCTTGAGTAGAGTTCAATTCTGGATGAAGCTCAAAATAACAAGTACTTCATTTCAATAACCGCTAAATAATTCTATTATGATCATACACTTTATTATCTTCGTCTATTTTGCTTACTCTATTCTATTGTACTCTCTCTTTCTCTTCCTTACTATCACACTCCCTTTCTGTCTCTATGCCCATCTCTCTTTTCTTTTTGGAGTCTCTATATACTTCTTATTCTTCTTTTTGGAGAGTCTCATATATATATATGTGTGTGTGTGTGTGTGTGTGTGTGTGTAATTTTAACACATTTATTATGACGGCCAAAACACCCATAAGACATAATTAGTCCACTTAAATTATTGCACATGTTGAGTCAGCCAAGATCTTCAAATATCTAAATCATAGCTTGTCTTCACGGTAGGGACCGGACCTAAAAACCAACACACGAGAACATCTATAATGGCCATCTTCGATAGGAAATAAATTCTAGTAAACAACTCATACATTTAGTATTGTGTTGAAATCAATGCCAACCTATTTAAATTAATGACAACCATTTGATGCAAGCTTCAACTTCCAACAAAAATAACTTCCACAAGAGAGGAATGAAAAAAATATCATGATATCATTGATGATGCAAGAATTCCAAACTCGATATGGAAAAGTACATATGATGCCTTTCTTATAAAGGCAAGGTGGTGAATAAGATTAGACAAGATCATGGCGAGTATCTTAATCCTATCGCATGAGAAAAATAAGTACTAACAACCTAGGATAATATAAGTTCTAGAAAAGACAACTCATCCTTCTAAAAGGAATCTTAGAGCCTAAGTAAACTTAACATGTGAATATGTCCCCTAATTACCCAATGAGTGAATTAACTAGGTACAAGAAATTTATTCACACCAACACCCCCTTTATGTACAACTTAGGCAAGAAGATTGTTATGCAAAGATGCAAGGATGGGTCTTGGCTACTAGGCCATGTTCGGAACCCATGTACAAATGTAAATGCAATATCTTAGAAATGAAGAAAAGGATGAAAACCTAGTGGGGTAAAATTCCTCCCCAAAAGAGAGATAAATACAATAAAGATATCCATCAAAAACCCAATCAATCTCTATCCACAGAAAGGATAGAAAGAGATATGATACAACCCCCCCATAATGAGATAACCTACTACAAAGAAGCATTGGAGGCACACTTATGGAGTAACACTGGAATCCTAAATCTGGAAAGAAAGGAAGGATAATTCTTTTTGATAGAAACCATATTAGAGTCACTCTAGGACTCAGGTTAGAATCATGATAAGCGACAATAGACCTGATGCCAAGGAACACTGGAAAAATCATAAACTGGAAAGATTCTAGAATCTATGAAGCAACAATTGATTGAGAAATGATCTGGAACTAAAATGAGGCGTAGAGAAAATGTAAACCTAATGCACACAAAAAAGGAAATACTACATGCACTAATGAATGTTCACATCTACCTACATGGTATCATAGCACTAGGGCGAAATATATGATTTTTTTTTAAAATGATGAATTTAGCCTATAGGAAACATTTCTTTCTAGCAAAAAGTTCTTACTTCTAATTTGATTTCTGAAAAATATATTCATTGTGAGTAGACAATAACAAAAACCTATAAATATTTTGATGTGAAGAACAAAACCACAATTTTTTTTTTAAAATCCAGTAGGTAGAAGATGAAAAAAATATTTTTATTTAACCTTCAGCCTATAGAAAAAATAATGCATGACACTTTTTGACAACATTTTTTAAGATCTGCTTAAGATATGCAAAATCTAATCAATATCTAGACGGTGTTTCAACCTTGAGAACAAAATCCAGAAATCATTTTTCTTACCAATGAGTGGAAGCTAGATTTCTGAAGTAAAAATGAAAATGGCTCCAATAAAAAATGGTTTGCTTCAAACCCTTGTAGATCTAACAAAATATGCTAGATTTTGACGAAACAAAAGCTAATATTGACTTAATTTGACACCTTGGATTCAATGGCAAGGTTCTCAAGACCCCAACTCACACCTAGTAATACTTTGACACCAAGATTGATCCCTCAGATCTAGGAAGAAGTTTGCAATAGTGAAGCTTTGATACCATGTAGGAGTTTATGGTGAACTCCTCAAACACCCTAGGATCACTTGCAAGAAAAAATAATTTCCACAAGAAAGAAATGGTAGAAATATCATGCTATAATTAAGGATATGAAGAATACCAAACTAAATATGGAAAAGTACATATGATTCCTTGCTTATAAAGGCAAGGTGGTGAATAGGATTAGACAAGATCATGACAAGTGTCTTAATCCTATCACTTGAGACAACTAAGTCCTAACAACCTACGATAAGATAATTTCTAGAAAAGACAACTCATCCTTCTAGAAGGAATCTTAGAGCCTAAGTGTAATACCCCTCCGTTTTGCTTCTTGTTCAAGTTGCTTTATGCTATGTTTGGTTGCAATTACTTTGATAGGGGATACATTTTTTTATAATGTTTTGATTGCTACTATTGAGCGACAACATTATTGTGGGATGTAGTTATCTGATTATTGTTTCACATGTATTAGGGATTAATGATGTTGTAGAGTTAACATGAGATGTTATTATGAGATTATTGGAATTATGATGGAAGTGTCAGTTTCGATGAGTGTATTGGTGAAGAGGACGGTTTCACATTACTCGCTTGTGAGCACCCTGCGAATCCGTAATTTCTTCTTCATGGTGTGTATTATATGTTAGATATATTGTATGATGTTGTTTACTTGGTTGCAGGATTGCAGGTACATGACATCGACTCCACCTGGTTTCATAGGTTTGAGCGTGTCGATCCAACGGTTAAGTTGAACGGGAGATAGTAGCTAGGTAACATGTGTCAAGTTTACACCCTAGCCTTAGTGTGTCGTCAGTTGTGTGTGTCGAGTCATTGTCTGTCTTGCTTTGATGTTATTTAATTCTGAAGAATTCTTGATTTGGAAATAGATATTTAGAATAATTGCATTTAAATCATGTTGATGGTTATTTAATTTAAATAATGCAATGTTGATAAAAGTTTATATTTAAATTAATTAATTATATTTAAATTATTTAATTAATTAAATTTAATCCAAGGGGGTTGAGTTTAGTTATTAAATAATTAAATTAATTAATTAAACGTGATGCAAGAGAATAAAAGGAAATAAAAGAATTAGAATTAATTTTGGAATTTAATTCCAACGTGTGGGAATTAAATTAGAAATTGTAATTAAATGTTTATTTGAGAAATTGGTTGCAACTTTGGAAATTAATTTATTATTTGAAATTGCATTTTAAATTGAAATTGAAAAGTGAAATTGAAATTAAAATTGAAATTTGAAATTGAAAGTGAAATTGAAATTGAAATATCTAATTTGCATGTAATGTGAATTAGGGTTGTAAATATTGAAATTGAAATATCTAATTTGCATGTAATGTGAATTAGGGTTGTATTAGGTATTTTTGATTTATAAAGAATACATGTTTTAATTTTAGGGCAGAAAAATCTTTTAGAAGGAAAAAAATACATTTTTACAGCAGGGAAGAAATTTTGGAAAATTTGCACAAGGGTTTGAAGAAAGTTTGATTGTAGAATTGATTGAAGGAAAGATTGTTTGCATTTGTTGGATTTTGGATTGGATTCTTTGGAGGATTGAAGAAAATTCAAGAAATCTTTGGAGGAGGCTTGCATCAAAAATTCATCTCTTCCTGTAGCTTCTTGTACCAGGTTTTCCTCTTTGTGTTTTATTGTTCTTGATTGTTTTTTGTTTAAAATAGTAATGATTAAAGATTTGTTTGTTAAATCTGTTTTAGAAAATAAATTTGATATTAGAAGAAAGAAATTAAACAAATTTACAGCCTTTGCTTGTGAAAATTCTTGAGTGAAAATTGTGAAAACCTTAGTTGAATTTAAATTATTTGGGGAAATAGATTTTGTTGTTATTGAAATCAAATATAGAGATTGAACAATGCATTTAGAATGATTTTAGAAAATGAAACCTTTCTGTTTATTATTAAAAAACGGATTTTAAAATCTGCAGTATAGTTATATTTTCATGGTAAAATGGTCTGGTTGCACCACCTATAATTTTACTTTCACAAACTAAGTTTTCAGAAAATTTAAAGGGTTTTTGCATTTTGAAATTTTCTTATTCTTGTCCAAAAATGGGAAATACCCAGATCATAGTTTTTGAGTTATGCTTGAAACATGAGACTGCTGTTAAATTATTTTCCCATGGCTATTCTGAAAATAAAATAATAATAAATTGATATTTATAAATATTAATATTTTATGTATTGTTATTATAATATTAAAATATTATTTAATAATATTTTATATTATAATTTATAATACTAAAGTATTATATTTATTTATATTATTTTAAATAAAATTTGTATATTAGATTAGTGGAATTAAAATTATAAACATATGGGGAAATTATTGTTTATTTTAAAATGGCATGTTAAAGTTTAATTGAAGGAGTTAAATATTTGATTTAAAGAATGCATAATTTAAAATTGAATTGTGAAATTTAAATCCATTTGTAAAAGGTCCAATTATTAATTTGATTTAATTGGAAAAATATATTTATATTTTGGAATATTGATGATAAAGGATATTTTATTTTGAATTAATCAATTTGATATTCTGCAAAGGATAGAAGATATGTTAATGATTAAATATATTTAAATATATTAATTTATATTTAGTATATATATAGTGAAGGTATATATCCATTTGAGAGAATAAATAATATTTTATCTTATTTTATTCTGTTGTTTGCAAATTGGGTATTATTAGTGTTCTAAAAGAGATAATTAGTATGTGTAGAAAATGTATAGAGAAAGATATTTTTTAATAGAAATAATTACTTGATTTAAAAAGGAAATGGTTATTTTGTTAATATGATTGAAGAAAATATATTGAGATGTATATATATATCCATGAGTATTTTCAATCAGTATTTACCTTATTTTATTTAAGTGCATGTAATTTAGCTTTGCATGAAGAGTTTAAAAGATAAGTTTTGAATGTATGGTCAAAATTGATAAGGAAAAAGATATTTAAATATATTGAATTATATTTAAATGTTTGTTTTAATTAATGAGATTTAATTAGAAACAATATGAATGCGTGGTCAAATAGATAAGCCAAAAGATATTTTTATACATTGATGAAATTGCATGTTTTTAAAATGGATAGTTGATGAGACATAGACTCCGGATAGAAAATTGGAAAAGATTGTTTGCAATAGTGTTAGGTTGCATTAGAAGTAAATTTAGGAACTAACTATATTAAAAAAGGCAAATAGTTATTATGTTTTATTTAGTTCCATAGAGTAATCTAGTCATTGTGAATGGAATATTAATGGTGTCTATATAATATGGAGCAAATATATATATATATATATATATATATATATTCAGTGTAAAATTCATTATTGTATTTTATTTTAATGAGATGCATGCAATGTATTATTGAATAGAGATTTAAAAATGGATTGATTAGTGTATATGGAAAATGGATAGAGAAACAATATGTTATTATATTAAAGTGATTGAATGTTTTAAATAGAAAATTAAATGAGATGTAAGATTTGGTTAGGAAATGGAAAAAGTTTACTTGCATGGATTTGTATCGATTTAAAAGTAAATTAAGAAGTTGTTTTATTGATGAGGCAATCAATTATATTATTTATTAATTTCTATTTAGATTAATTGAATCAGTGTGATTGGATTATGAAAGAGATATGGATTTAGTATATCCAAAAGTAGTATCTTCCTTATGATTATCTTAAAGGATTTAATTCTCTATATTCAGTAAAGGGAAGTAAGTTTAATTGTTTTAGATTTCCAATAATAAAAAGGGAAATAGAGGTTATGATTATTTTAGATGATCTAGTTATCATGTCTTTGACTTTGTCAACACTACCTATTGAATGAGTATGGATTTAGGAAATCCAAATATTAGATTTGATTGATGACTTGAATGCTTTTGTTGCTATGTCATCAAGTTGCATTGTTGGTTTTGGGATTTAGTGTTAGTCCTAAATTATAAGTCTTCCAAAAGAACTAAGAGGATAAGGGTTGTTGAATCTTTATGCCATCCAGTTGTTTTCCCTTGGGTAGTGCATGGCGTCTTCTCAGTTTTACTCGATTTTCATGAACGGGGATGTTTGCACCTCCTTGGGTTAGGAGCGGATTATGGGATCCGTATCTCCTTGCATAGAGTGACCTTGTTATGTGGTTTCATTTTGTTGCCTCTTGTGAAAGGAGTGGACTATGTGATTGTTGCCTCCAAAATGTTTGGAGTGAGTTTCTATTATTTGTATCCTCCTTGTGTTGGAGTGGATTATGATGCCTAGTTGGTATGCACTTGTGGTTCCCTTGGTGGATTGTTTGGATGTGTGTTGTCGAATAGAAGAGTGGCTTCTGTTAGGCGCCAGAGCCCAAAGAGGTAAACTGGATAACCTTCAGGAGTGATTTAAACAAGTGATAATTAAAATAATGTACTTAGAAGATTAGGATTAACTTCACATTAATCAAGATAATTTAATCCTCACTCATAGACACAAGGGCTTGTTTAGACTTGGGATGAGTGAAAAGGCCTGGAATGACAAGATCAACTATCTTGTTCTTGCGAGAGGTAGTTGATTTTGCATGAGTGAGTATGAGTGCCGGGATTCGGTTGAGGTCACTAGGATTACTTATGCCAGAGCTTATGAAGAATGCCCAGAGGAGATCTCATGACAAACCTTACGATGACACTCTATCTATGACAACTGTTGTTAATTATTTTATGTGTATGGTTATTTGAACATACTTGGTCTACTTTATGTCTAGAAGCAATGTGACCTATGTCAGTGATGTTGGAGTTGTACTTGTATTGTACTTGATTTATACTTATGTTGTACTTGAGTTGTGTACTTGATTCGTACTTGTATGGTGAATGAGTTGTACTTGTTAATTCATTTGGTTGGTTATAACAGTATGAGTCAGTATGAGTCTGCCTTTGGTTAGTGGTTGTAGATCTTAGTCCATGTTACTTTGTTACTATCTCCTAGCATGGGGGGTGGGCCTTCGGGTACTACATTGGTAGGGTGGAACATGCACCAAAACCGTTGGGTCCCCATCTATCTTCAGTACTTGGTGGCGAGACATCCAGATGGATAGCTCGCGGTTATTCTTGTAATTTCTTGCATTGTAATATTTTAACTTATATAAGTTATTTTATCCCTCTTTGTAAGAGGTGGAGTTATGTAATTGTAATACATTTGTACTATTGCCTCATTCTGGGAATGAGTGATGTAACTATTGGTTTAAGATAATGTTTATAAGATTGTATCTTGGTTGATTATCTTATTATGTTATGTGGTATTCTTATGATGTATGATGTTTATTTCATAAAGTTCATAAGGCTATGGTTATATGTAATATGTATATGTGGGTTTAAGTAATCCTAACCTTGTAGCCTTAGAGGTTGTTGTTAATTAGTAAGTGAATGTGTATGTTAAATGCACTTTATAAAAAAAAAAATTGGTTCGCTTATGATGTTAATTGCAACTTCCTTTAAGGTTACTTGGCGGGGCATTACACTAAGTAAACTTAACATGTGAATATGTCCCCTGATTACCTTGTGAGTGAATTAACTAGGTACATGACATTTATTCACACCAAAATCTTGTAATAAATTTATACATTATAAAATGGCCTTGCAATATCATATATTGTAACACTTATAACACATCCCTAAATGTGTGTACATCCTTATTTATTTATTTTATTAGTCTAAATCATATTCCACGTTCTTAATTTTTTTTCCATTTGGGTAATGTGTTATTCATACTTATTTGAGATTTAAGGGTTCAAATGTGCATCAAAGTGGGTCTTATAGAGAAGCCTATGTTATATTTGAATGTCCACAAGTGTAGAAGAAAACATAAAACTTAAGTTTGAGGTAAATTCCTCTAAGTTGGAATGGTTAAGTTGTTCTTTTTTTTATATAATTTTATACTTGTATTCTTTATAAATTTTTAGATTTCGTTTGGGATTTGAACCTTGAATTACCATGTTTTAAGGCTATTCTATGTGCTATATTCAGATTAACCTTGAGATTTTGAACCCAAAGATCACTTCATGCAAGACATAAAAGGTTAAAATACAAATATTTTCTAAATCCATCAAATCCCTAAACCCTAATCTATTTTTGGATGCAAATTATTTGTAAAGGTCCAAAAATCAAGATTTTTAGGAATTTATGCCCATATGCAAATTAAGGTATAATCATTAAGTCACTTCATTTTCTATTCATTTATATTTTTTTTTATATTTCTCTCAAGAAATTTGGTGTTACAAATTCTTCTATGGTTGGTTTATTTTCACATTCCAACTGTTAGATGTGCCTATATTATTTGGTGCTTTCACTACTCATTGTCTAGTTTTCCCCTCTACTCATTTTATGTACTATCATTTGGTTTCAAATCTTAGGGTTGTTATAGATCATATTAGATATTTTGAATCTTTGATATAACTAGATTATCATTTTAGAATTATAATAAACAATAATTTAGAGTGATTAGCTTTGTTAGAGTTTGTATCATTTTTTATAGCTTAATCATTAGCTTTCCAAGTATACCCTAGCTAGGTAAAATTACATTCTAAACTTTTAAAACCTAAAAAAATACCCTAAAATTTAGAAATTCAAATCCCACAAGTTCAAGATTCTAAGATAAAATGTTTAAATGAGTAAAATCGACACTATAACTCCAAGTATCTAGAGATCTAAAATTTAGATCCTTGAAATCTCAAAGGTCTAAAACTCTAGAATGGTTTAGATGATACTAAACTTTAGACTTACATGGCATTTTTTTTATAAAATGCAAGCTAGACTCTATCCACTCCAAAATTCTAAAGTCCAAACAATAAAATAAAAATTGAAACTTAGACTTCATACTTAACACAAAATGAAATGAAAGCATTAAAACACAAGATTTATTCCAAAACTCAGAGATATTTAAAATTTTGAAATATAAGGCATTCAAAACATAAAATCTAAAAAGTAAAACAATATTGAGAAAAATAGAGATAAAATATAACATTTTGAATCTTTCAGAGCTCATGCTCAAAAAATAAAATTGCAATTTTCTAATTTCCAATGTAGGGTTTTAAATTTGAGTTAAAGTAATTTTTTTATAAAATACTGATGAAAGTCTAAAACTTGAGAGGGTTGGGATTTTGAAACTCTTTGTCAATCAATATATGTTACAAATTTCTCATGAGTTCTTTAACCTATTTTCAAATAAGAATTTACTAATAAGTTTTAAACCTACAAAGTGTTAATTAGGACATAAACCTCAAGTTATTTAATTACAAAGGATTGAAAAAAACTCAAAATTATTGTATTTGGGTTTGCAAAGATTGAATATCTCTAGATTTAAATTTAATAGGTTTCAAACAGATTACACACCTCAAAATATCTACAACAATCAAATTTCAAAATTTAAAACTTGTAAAAGGGATTATGATTCTAATTATGTCCCATCTTGATAGGTCACCTTGCAATAGTATGTCTTTACCCATGAAAATAAAATACAAGTTAAAGGGTGTTGTTATAGAAAAAATGATAGTGTTTGACCTTGTAAATGTAATTGTCACCAATTTGGGACATGTTAGGTTGGAGGAATTACACATGTAAATGAATCAAGATAGTGGGGCTAGTCAAAGGAAATAAAACCTAAAATAAAGTGGCTTGGTTAAGATGCGGGGTTCCTTGTAATTATCTAATCTATTAATGTGGTTGTGAGTTGTGATCAAAATTATAATAAGGATGATAAGAAGATTATAAATGTAGACGGTAATTCAATATTATTGAGACAACCATAATATATAGAAGTGCTTAATATTTTTTCTAGAGAAACATATATCAATGATACCATATACTTTACCAAAACATATTATGATGACTAAGCAGTTGTTTGAAAACTATTTTTTTTTTTGGCTTATTAAGCCAACTTCATCATTCAATATGCTTCTAAAGAAACCATTTAGTAGTAAATTTGTGAGGTCAATAATAAAATCAAATTATTGAGTAGAGTTAGAGGGTAGAATATGACCAAATAATTTTAAGCTTTGATATATCAATATATTGATAAGATTCTTATCAAGAGAGAGTTCATCAAATTAGATACTTTGATCAACTAAATATTAAATAATAAATTGAATAATGTGATCCAAATAAATAATTTCTCTTTGAATTATTATCTAGTATACACAATGGTCAAAACATAGTAATTATGCAGAATTCAAAATATAGGTGTGATGGTAATGGGAAAATAAAAGGTCTATGAGTATTACCCATAGTTTGAGATTAGGGAGGATACATAATTATTTACAAGAGTCGAAGATTTTAAATATTTATATATTATCAAAATTATAAAGAGATATTTTTCCAAGATAATTTTTTATAGAGGAAATGATAGAAGTCAAAAAGTGAGGAAATTGGTAATATTCAATTTTCCATATTTATGCATATTAATGTTGGCATATTTGAGAAGGTACCTTATAAACTTCCTAAATACATGAGTGAAAGATTAATACTCTTAAAATTATTCTAATAGTTAGGGTAGGCAAAAAAATTATGTTCTAAGAGAAGTGAAAATGAATCTTTATCCCCATTACCATCAATAAATATACTTGTTTAAAAATATAGGTTACTGAAGTGGAGAGACTTGTTGGAAGCTTGATTTTTTGGAGATTTGTTTGGGTGTTGTCATTGATGTCAACCCATTGTATGAAGAGAGTGTTGGAATGTTGCTAGTGTCGATGATGCCAACCCCTAGCATTGGAGTTGTTGGTATTAATGTCAACACAATATTTTTGGTGTTGCCATTGATGTCTTACTTTAGTATAGTTTCTAAAATTACGTTTGGAGAGTTTGTTGGATGTGATATAGTTGATGAGAGGTGTTGCAGATGATTTAGACATGTTATAGAGATGTTAGTAGTGTTTCTAATGTAGTTGGTTCACTTGATTTCCAAGTTCTTTTGAGAAATTTTGAATAAAAGAGAGTTTAATGTGACAAAGTGGTGTTAGTGTTCTTCTCGACATTTCTTCATGGTTGAAGATATGCCTATATGGATTGGATCTGATGATTAGAGGTGTTTAGAGGTTCTATGTCTTGAGTTTCAGGTTTTGGATCATTCTGTAGTGAAAGTTGTGTTTGACAATATGTTTGTTTGGTAAAATAGGATGTCAAGGAGAAATGAGATTGCTCCACATTTCTTTCCAATGAAGGTTCTTGTCTTGCGAATCTAGGTATGCGCTTATATTTTCTACATCTACCTTTCCTTGAAGTTTGAGGTGTTGTGGTGTTCTGCAAGGTTTTTTAGTGAGTTGGATTCCTATGCTAGTGTGTCTAGTTGCACAAAATAAAGGTGTCCTTAACTTTCAAGTGGTAGTATTGGTGCATATTCTAATTATGTGCAATATTTTGAGATGTTTTGGAATGTTGTTGTGTGGTCTACGAGATTTTCTTGGGCTTAGAGAGGCATGCTTATGGTCGCTCATTAGTGTTAGTGCAGGTTTGGCCAACCTAGTATGCTAGCACTAATTATGGAGGATGATTGTTGTTTGTGGAAGTGTTGAGAAGTGGTGTCAGTGTAGATTTGGGTCCTAGTTAAGTTGCGGCATGGTTTTCCTCCACTTATTTACATTGTGGAAATGTTTGGTGCTGATCTATTTGATGTTGCATGGTTAAGGTGCATATATTTCCTTAAGTTTGACATAATTGAGATTGTTTTGGGTTGTGGATAGTATAAATATAAGGTGAGTTTTTGTGTGGATTAGGCAAAGGGTGTGTGATGCAAAAGATGAAAAAGTGATCAAGTGTAGTGATCTAAGTGCAAGCTTTAATGCCTATGCCTCCTAGATGCAATGAGTAGAAGGTTCCTACATTTTATTTTGTTGAATGAGCTGCTTGTGCTTCAATAAAATTATACATTCAACATAAGAGAGATGCATTGTTAGGAGTTCAAATTGGAAATGAGCCACCCCTTCTTCTATCTTCTTTCTTATATATAGTGAGTACTTTGGTAGAGATCCCTTATTTATTTTGGGAAGTGAGCCCTCTAATAGTGACCCTATTGTATTAGGTGTTGCTATTACTTTATATTGTCAGTTTATCCTCACCGTGGTTTTTCCCTTATTAGGTTTTCCACATAAATCTATTGTTCTATTGTGCGTGGTTTTTTGATGTGTTGTTATTTCACTTGTTTACTTTCATGCTAAATCTAATTAAGGATTTAAGGGCTAATTGTTGGAAAAATAAGGATAGACAACTTCAGGAGGGGTGAATCAGTTGTTACAAAATTTAATAGTTATTCAACCTTATTAACCTTTAATCTCAAATCTGATAATTAACAGTGAAAGAATAAATCAATAACACAACAAAAACATATGAACACCAAGATTTTATAGTGGAAACCCTATTAGGGGAAAGACCATGGTGGATGTTAGTCCACAAGATTATACCCTATTAGAAGTATAATGAAAAATGAATAAGGAATGCACATGCATTCAAGAACACTGCCTAGAACTCACTGCTCAGAAGGGAAGGCTCACTTCCTTACATAAAAAAATCAGATTAAATCCATCTGATGAGGTTGAACTGATAAATTAGCTTCTACAAAAGCCTGATGATAGTTCCGGTTAGGCACAAAAACACTTCTTCACACTTCACTCAATCATCTTCACACTCTGCTCTGAAATTGAATGATCTGATCTTTATTCACACATTTTACATTCAGACTTCAAATACATTCACCAAGCATACTTCAAAATGAGGAAAAAATCACTCTTATATATCCGCTACACAAATTTACATCAACAACTCTGTCGGCCATAAATAAATAATAGATAAACACAAACTGTCGGCCCAATTCATGAATAAATCTCAATGTGTACCAACCTATGTCAATCACATCATAATGAAGACCTAAATAAACATTCTCGAACATGCCAAACATTAAAATATTAATCCATAAGGATTTACAACACTCTACAACCATTATGTCAGCCAAGAACATGAAAAACTTGAACACACAAAGGAAAATATTTGATCATGATCACACCCATCAACACAGATGTACCACAATGATAGAGTACAATCTAGAACCATCACTAAACATCAAAGTATCATACACAACAACTTAATTTACTAGAACTGCATTCTCTTCTTCCAAAAACACCTACTATAGTAACAAAATAACTATAGGAACTTTAGAAACTCATAACTCACTCCAATCTCGATGCATGCCACTGAAAATTTTGAAAAACATACTAGATAGGCTCAATAACAAACCCTTTAATGCATGACTACTAATTATCAATGTACACAAATTTCAACCATTCTGATCATCATAGCTTCACAGACTGCCTGCAACACATTTATTATAATTTTCCCAATATCCTTGACATATACAACCTTTAGAATCATCAATGCTAATAGTGTTGACATCAATTAAAACCACATATCAAAAACACAACCACAACATCCAAAAATATTCCCCTTTGGCATTGATGGCAACACATGATGTGAAAAATACCATCAATACAACTATCTCTTCTCAAATTGTTCTTCTTCTTATTACTCTTCTCCCCTTTTTCTTCCTCAATGGTTTTTCACATTACTCTTCTCCCCCTTTGACATCAATGGAAAAGGTACACAAGATCTGAACCACAAATCATTTGAATCATCTGACTACTCCTTTTGAGTAGTAGCCACCATAACATCAATCCAAAACAAGATCTCACTATAAGTGCATGGATTGATGCAAAGACTTGCAAATTAGTTTAGATTAGGAGGGGAATTCACCCCTAAATTGCTTTTGAGATACTCAAAAGTATCCTTAGGCAATAGTTTAGTAAAGATATCTTCAATTTTTCCTTAGTGGGAACATATTCCAATCTGACTTCTTTATCACTCACTTTGTCTCTCGAAAAGTGATACTAGATAAATACATGTTTTGTCTTTGAATGTAACACTAGATTCTTGGAAATTTTTATGGCACTTGAGTTGTCACAAAATATAGAAATAGGCTCATTATACTCAATTCTGATATCTCTTAGTATCTGTTTCATCCATAATACTTGAGTAAAATTGTTTGCAACAACAATATATTCTACCTCAGCAGTAGATAAGGAAATGGAATTCTGCCTTTTACTTAGCCAAGACACCAACTTATTCCCTAAGAAGAATGCACCACCACTTGTACTTTTCCTGTCATCCACACATCCTGCCCAATATGCATTTGTAAAGGCATTAAGAGTAAGATCATCATCCTTAGGATACCAAAGACCAAAATCGACTGTTCCTTTCAGGTAAAATGAAGATTCTCTTTATTACAGTCACATGTGATTCCTTTGGATTAGCTTGATATCTAGTAACCATACATACAACATTCATAATGTCTGGTCTAGTCTGAGTCAAATATAGAAATCCACCAATCATTGACATGTACCTTGTTTGATTAGCCTTAGGAGAATCATCTTTCTGTGTTAACTTGCATCTAGTTACCATGGGTGTACCAACTGGTTTTGAGTCTCCCATGCCAAAAAATTTCAGTAATTGTCTTACATATTTGGACTAAGATATGAAGATTCCATCATCTAGTTGAGTTATTTGCAATCCTAAAAATAATTTCAGCTCTCCTATCATTGACATCTCAAATTAACTTTTCATTTCATAAGAAAACTTCATGGATAAGTCATCATTACCTTCAAAAATGTCATCAACAAAGACTTCAATAATCAATTCTTTATCCCAATCCATCTTTAAATATAGATTGTTGTAATTTGTACCTTTATTTAATCCAAGCTTCAACAAGTATTTATCTAGTCTTTCATACCAAGCTCTAGGGGCTTGTTTGAGTCCATCCAGTGCTTTCTTCAATTGAAAAACCGTATCATTTTCATCAATCAGTTGAAATCCATTTGGTTGCTCAAAATAAAATTCTTCTTCTAACTCACCATTCAGGAATGTCGACTTCACATCCATTTGATAGACTGTAATTCTTGAAAGTAGCATAAGCAAGAAATAACCTTACAACTTCAATTCTGGCAACAGGGGCAAAGGTTTCTTCAAAATCAATACCTTCCATCTGTGAGTACCCTTTACATACCAACCTTACTTTATTCTTGACCACTTCACCTTGTTCATTCAACTTATTCCAAAAGACCCATTTGATTCCAATCACATTTTTATCCTGAGGTTTGGGAACAAGAATCCATGTATTATTTTTCTCTATCTGCGTTAGTTCTTACTTCATTGCTTCCATCCAATATTCATCGTTACATGCTTCATTGACATTACTAGGTTCAGTCTTGGAAATCAGGCAATACTCTTCTGCAATTCTCCTTCTAGTTTGCACACCTTTGTTCTTATCTCCTATAATATAATTTTAAGAATGATTTAGCTTTACATACCTTGGGAATTTTGGATTCTCTCCAACTTCTAGTTCTTATGTTCTCTCTTCTACACTTCCACTAGCTTCTCCTTCATGATTATCTTGATTCACTAGAACAATTTCAACTTGATTTTGTGTCTATGCATTCTTTCCATTTTCAGTACTATCTTGTTGGCCATCTAAATCATAGCCACAATATCTGGATGATCTAATAGTGTCTTCATCAACTTTGATATTTTTACTTTCAACCATTTTCTTCAATCTTCTATTGTAGCACCGATAGGATTTTTTTTTAGTAGAGTAACCCTAGAAATATTACTTCATGACTTCTAGTATGAAACTTGCCAATACCTTCATCTCTCTTGATATAACATCTACTTCCATAGATTTTGAAATACTTAACAGTAGGCTTATAACTAAACCACAGCTCAAAAGGAGTCTTACCAGAATTACCATTAACATTTACCTGGTTGATAGTGTATACAAAAGTGCTTACAACTTCTCTCCAATATATATGAGGAACATTACCTTCCAACATCATAGTTATAGAAGCATCTAGAATTGTTCTATTCTTTCTCTTAACAACTCTATTTTGTTGAGGGGTGTAGGGAGCAGATAACTGTCTTTTGATTCCATGCTCTTCACAAAATGAATTGAACTCCTAGGAAGTGAATTCACCACCTCTATCTGATCTTAAGAATTTGACCTTCAACCCTGTCTTATTTTTTTTCATAGCTTTGAAACATTTGAAATTTTCTAGTGCTTCATGTTTTTCTCTCAAGAAAGCAACCCATATCATCCTAGAGTAATCATCAATAATCAACATAAAGAACCTTTATCCTTGTAAACTTCTGATTCTGGATGGACCACATAGATCAGTATGTACCAGCTCCAGTACTCCATTAGAATGATGTTCTTTTCTCTGAAAATAAAGTATTGTCTTCTTTCCCATCTAACATTCCTTGCATATGGTGTTAGTAGGCTTCACTAACTTAGGTACATATCTGACTGCTTGAGTAGAGCTTAATTTGAAATTTTTATCAAAATTCACATGACACGGCCTCCTATGCCATAACCAACTTACATCAACTTGAGCAATTAAACAAATTTCACTAGCAACACTTAAGTGAAAAATGTTACCTCTTGTATTTGTACCTAAAGCAATTATATTTCCAGAGTTTCCCAATATCCCACACTTACCATCTTTGAACTGAAGATTGTATCCCCTGTCAACCATCTATCCAAAACTCAATAAATTATGCTTCAGTCCTTCAACATAAAGGGCATCATCAGTATTGTATTTATCACTAGGAGAAATAGTGCCTTTGCCACAAATCACACCAACATTGTTATCTCCAAATCTTACAACACCACCATCATACTTCTCCAAGCTTATGAACTTGCTTTTGTCACCAATCATATGATGTGAGCATCCGATGCCAATCACCCATTCATCTTTTTCATCAATTATGGCTACAAGAGATTTCTCAATATTCTGATTGTTAGTAGATTCTATGGACACTGTACCATTTTACTTGATAGAAATGAATACCCATCCATCTTCATTTCTAGTTTCCTTATCATATTCATCATCAGTAACACCTTCTTTATCATAATAACATTTCTTTTGAAATCTAGTCTTGTCAAGTTTGTACTTAGAAACTCTTTCAAGACACCTCGATGCAAAATGACAGATCTTACTACAAGAGAAACATTTAATAGGTAGTTTTCCTTTATACTTACCTTGACCTCTAGCTTCTCTTTTCACAATCAATTCTTCTAGCTCTTCTAGCTCTCTTTCTTCATCTTCAATCTATTTCATCTCATCTTCATATTTGAATGTTTTTTTGGAACTTTCTCCCAGATCATATCTCTGTTGGATTTTTCCAGATACAGTAGCTTTAAATGCAGATTCTATCTTAGGAGTAGACTCACCAAATTCACTTAACTAAAAGGTGACTAGTTTACCAATCAACGTGTCTCTTGTCACATTTGTTACTGTTCTGAGTTCTTCAATAGCATGAGCTTTCATTTTGTAAGAATTAGGCACTGATATGAGCACTTTAGCCACAATCTCATCTTCTTCCATAATTCCACCGAAACACCTAATACCCATCACTAGTTCATTTACCTTCTGCATGAAAGCAACAATGTTTTCATCTTCACTCATCTTCAAGTTCTCCCACTTGCCTTTCAAACTTTTTAGCTTAGAAATCTTCACTTGTGCATCTCCTTCATACAATGTTTCCAATTTCTTCCAAATATCATGTGCTATCTTTAGACCTATCACATTTTTCATCTATGAATCTATCAAAGAATTTAGCAATGCTTCTATAGCCCTGATATTAGTTTCAACTTATTTGATCTCATCAGGAGTAGTGGGACCATTCTAAGGAATATTATATCTATTCTTCATAATCTTCTAGAAGGCTTACCCAATGAACTTAAAATGATACTCCATTCTGACCTTCCACAAAGAGCAATTTGTACCATCGAATCTAGGAATATCCTTCTTGTATGATTCCATCTCGGATTACCTCAAGCTATTAAAATTATTTAGAGGAACCTACTTTGATACCAATTGTTGGAAAAAAAAGTATAAACAACTGAGAGGGGGGGGGGGGTGAATCAGTTGTTACATAATTTAATACTTATTCAACCTTATTAACCTTTAATCTCAGATCTGATAATTAACAGTGAAAGCATAAATCAACAACACATCAGAAACACATGAAAACCAAGATTTTATACATGGAAACCCTATTTGGGGAAAAACTATAGTGGATGTTAGTCCACAAGATTATAACCTATTAGAAGTATAATGAAAAATGAATAAGGAATGCACATGCACTTAGGCACACTGCCTAGAGATCACTGCTCAGAAGGGAAGGCTCATTACCTTACATAAAACAATAAGATTAAATCCATCTGATGAGGTTGAACTGAGAAATTAGCTTCTACAAAATCCTGATGATAGTTCTAATTAGGCACAAAAATACTTCTTCACACTTCACTCAATCTTATTCACACTGCTATGAAATTGAATGATCTGATCTTTATTCACACATTTTGCATGCACACTTTGAATACATTCACTGAGCATACTTCAAAATGAGGAAACAATCACTCTTATATATCTACTACATGAATTTACATCAACAACTCTGTCAGCCACAAATAAATAATAGATAAACACAAGTTGTCAGCCCAATTCATGAAAAAATCTAAATGTGCACCAACCTAAGTCAATCAAATCATAATGAAGACCTAAATCAACATCCTCGAACATGCCAAACATTAAAAGATTAATCCATAAGGATCCACAACACGCTACAACCATCATGTTGGCCAAGAACATGAAAAAATCAAACACAAAAAAGAAAATCTTTGATCACGAGGACACCGATCAACACGATTGTACCACAATGATAGAGCATGATCTAGAACCATCATTGAACATCAAAGTAGCATACACAACAACTTAATTTACCATAATTGCATTCTTTTCTTCTAGAAACACCTGCTACATTAACAAAATAACTATAGGTACTTCAGAAACTCATAAATCCATCCAATCTTGATGTGTACCATTGAAACTTCTGGACAACATACTAGATAGGTTCAATAAAAAACCCTTTAATGCATGATTACTGATTATCAATGTACTCAAATTTCCACCATTCTGATCATCACAGCTTCACAAACTTCCTGCAACATATTTATTCTAATTTTCTCAATATCTTCGACATATACAACCTTCAAAATCATCAATGCTAATAGTGTTGACATCAATGACAAACACATATCAGCAACACAACCACAACATCCAACACTAATAAAGATTTGAATGTTAATGAGGGTTTTAATGTTTTAATATACAACTGATTCACCCCCTTGTTAGTTGTCCTATGCATATAATATTTGGTATTAGAGAAAGATTCCTTAGAATAAGCTTAACCGCTTGAGGTAGATCTAGATGGTGTACAAGAAGGAGGATCCCTTGTTTTATGGGAAAATTTATGCATTATGGAAAACTAAAATAGAAGGTTTCATTATTTCCCTAGGGTTTGGAGTTTAGAAGTCAATTGAAGATGGATATACCATTCCTACTAATGGTTCAACAATTGATGATGAGATCAAGGCATATGAAAACAATGGAAAAGCAAGGAATGTTCTTTGGAGTGGTCTTGCTGATTCAAAAATTGTGAAGCTTATAGGCTACAAAATTGGTAAGGAAATATAGAAGAAGTTGGAAAGTATCTATGAAGGAGATGATAAGGTCAAGCAAGAAAAAATGTAAAATTTGAAGACTAAGTGTGAAACCCTAAGGATGTTAGAATATGAATAAATTATGAGTTGCATGCATAGAGTAGATGAATTTTTCAATTCCATCAATGAACTTGGTGGAAAAATGGAAGAAGATGAGGTGGTAAAGAAGGTAGTAAGAAATCTTCCTAAATCTTATATTTCTAAAGTTTCTACTATTGAGGAAGCTTAGGATTTAGATAATTATTCTATAGATCAATTGTTTGGTGCTTTAGCTACTTTTGAATTGAGAGAGTTTGGGAAAAATGATTCAAGAAAAGAGATTTCTTTTAAAGCTAGAAAAATAGAGAAGGATGATGGATCAGATCCACATGATCTTGATGAGATAGAAACAAATTTTGTTAGGAGATTGAAAAGGGACCAAAAAATACAAAGAAAGTTACCTTTCAAATGTTTCAATTGTAGAAAGATAGGTCATTATGCTTCAAGATTTCCAACGAAAGTTTTAGGTGACAAATATAAGGACAATAAAGGTAATTATGTCAAGAGAAGTTATTATATTAAAGAAGATGCTAGTATATCTGATGATGAATTTGACTACCTAGATGATGAAAATGATGAATGCTTATTCATGGCTCTGAATGTTGGAAATAATTCGATTGACTCTGAAATATTTATGAAGGAAATTACTCTGGAAATAGGTGAAAACACCAAAGGGACTATAAGGGCTACTTTTCATTCTAGAGAAGAGAAAAATAACTTGATAGTTGATAGAAGATGCTCAAATCATATGAAAGGTGATAAGAGTAAGTTTGCTAAATTTGAGAAGTTTGGTGATGAAACATCTGCTAAGATATGTGGAAAAATTTCACTTATTTTTTTATGGAAAACATAATATAAATGACGTTCTTTATGTCAAGGGTCTATGACATAATATTTTGAGTGTAGGAAAAATGTGTAGCAAAGGATATAATCTTTCATTTTAGGATGGTGGTTGTGAAATCAGAAAAGGAAGATCTGGAACTTTGGTTGCTATAGGAAAAATTACAAATGGGAATGCCTATCAATTCAAAGGTGCTAATGCTAAGTGTTTTATGACTCAAATTAATGAAATGTGGATATGTAATAGAAGAATGTGTCACATCAAATTTTTATAGCCTAGTGAGGATAAACTCTACTCAAGCTATGAGAGATTTTTCAATAATTATAAAGCCTTTCAATGCAGTTTGGAAGAAATTTCAGATTGGGAAACAAATACGAAAGAGGTTCAACATCAAAGAATATTCTACCACAAGGCCTTTGGAGTTGGTGAATAAAAACCTGTGTGGACCTACAATAATAAGAACCTTTCAAGGTGACACGTATTTCATGTTGTTAATTGATGATTAATCTTGAATGACTTGGGTAACTTTTCTTAAAGATAAATTAGAAGCTCTAGAGAAGTTTAAAGAATTTAAGGCTATGGTTGAGAATGAAATGGATATGAAAATAAAGTGCTTAAGGTTTGATAGAGGTGGAGATTTCACATCCAATGAGTAATTTTTTTTGTGAAAATCATGGAATGAAGAGGCATTTGTCAACTCCTAGAACTCCTTAATAGAATGGGGTTATGGAAAGAAAGAATATGATAGTTTAGGAAGCAACAATGATAACAATGAAGGAAGAAAATCTATTGGGTGTATATTAGAGAGAAGTTATTCATATTGTAGTATACATACTCAATAGAGTACAATCAAGAGTATATATTTCAAAGACTCCCTATGAACTATGGTATGAAAGAACTCCTACTGTCAAATATTTTAGAGTATTTGGAAGCAAATTTTATATTAGAAGAGATGATGAAAGCTTGGGAAAGTTTGATGCAAGGTCAGATGAAGGAATTTTCCTTGGATATTCTACAAGAATCAAGGATTATTGGTGCTACAACAAGAGTTTGAAGAAGATTGTTGAAAGTGAAAGTGTCAAATTAGATGAAGAACCACATAAAAGCTCAATACTGATAGAAGGTTATGAATTTGATGAGTCTTCTTGTAGAGAGGAAGAAAAAGAAGAAGATAAGGAAAAGGAAAAGGAGATACAAGTTGAAGAGGAAGAAACTATGGAAAGGATTCCTAGGACTCCTAAGTATGTGCAGAAGAATCATTTTGAAGATCAGATCATTGGTGAAAAGAGAAGAGGCATGTTAACAAGAAAAAGAGCTGCTGTGACAAAAGAACATGTAAATTTGTGTCTACTTTCAAAAGTAGAACCTAAGAAAGTGATTGAGGTATGTAAGGATGAGAATTGGACCAAAGATATGGAAGAAGAATTGATGTAGATTGAGAAGAATTAAACTTTGGAATTGTTGATTGTGAAAATGACACAAACAACGTTAAACATAATATCTCTACTCTATTTCTCCTGAAAAAAGAAAGACAACATATAGTAGCCTAAATCCCAAGGTCCTGATAGTTGGTTCTCAATTGTCTGGTGTCACTCATTTGGTCTATGTAACTGTAATATTCAAGGGGCGTTTGTTGCTAATAAGGAATGCAAGCAATGACAAATTCATCAATCTATTCTTAACGAAAAGGGGTTTTAAATAAAAGAAAAAGATAGATCAGGGCATACAATAGTGAAACATGAATAAAAACTATCTAATATCCAGACATATACTTTCAACAATGAATGTTCCTCCAATAAATCAAGAAAACCATAACATGATGTAATTTACAGAAAAATCCATACTACTGCATGCATCGATGGTGTTTAGTTTAAACATCGAAATCACACATCATAATACTTTAAAGATTCAAAAAGAAAAAATCTCATTCGTTGCTAAAATCATAGATCAACAAACATTCAATAATTCAATTCATAGATAATTTAATGAAATAACCTTTAAATATGGTTCTTCTATTGATTTTCATCAAATAAGAAACACTTATGCTTCAACACAATCACTGGAATGTAGATAGACTATGATTCATTAACCTCATCCAGTAAACTCAATTCCAACAGAATACTGCGTAAAAACTTGTATTTGTATTCAACTGTAACTAAATAATAACAATGTGTCTTTGCAAAGTTATAAAATCCTATCTAATACTATTAGGTGGCCAATTCTATTGTCTTCAATTGACCCTTACAATATGATACCCCAAAATTATATATAGACGTTCAAAGCATAAAATCCTCTCAATCAAAATTGAGATCCACAATTATAGGAACTGGAACTTTCTTGGAAACTCAGATTGGTTGATCTCCAATTCCAACATTAATTACAAGAAAGAATAAAAGAGAAGGAGAAAAAAATTCATTCACCCAAAAGACATCCAATCATCCTTGTGTAGTTTGCTCCAACATGTACTCATCATAACTGGAGAAGACCTATTGAAAAGTATCCATATCCGGCCCATCAATCCAACTGTCTTCAAATTGAATTCTCTTCAGTTCTACGAAATCAAACACCTTCATGTATTTTAACTTAGTTAACTCTTTTTTCACAGCCTTTATTCCCCGAATATCCATCAATCTATCCAATAATAGATCCTTTTCATCTTCTTTTTGCATAATTTCTTGAAACCTATTATCCCATTTTTCCTTTAACTGACTTAAAGGAAATCCCTCTTTAACAGGTATATCAGCATTAACTAGAACAACTAGAACAACTTCTAGTTCATCAAGTTCATTTAAATCCTTACTCGCATCCTAGACTTCATTCCTATGCCTCTATATAAAATTAGATCTAAGCCAAATTATGCTAGAGGCATTTTCCAAAAAGTCTGCATTGTCTTCCTCAAGAATGGACTGCTCAAGCAGAGTAGACTTTGGCAGTTTATTGATGTCCTTTATCTTTTGAACATATCCTCTATACTCTTCCTCTTGTTGTTCCAACATTTCCGCATGATGCTTCATCTCTTCTATTAACTCTAATTCCATCTTGTGAATCTCAAAATTGTTTACAAGCACCTCACCTACCTCCTGGTTAAGCTTGTCCATCCACTTGTCCATCATTCCATCCTTATTCTTTACTTGCACTATATCATCCACCTTTCTTTTTTTGAGCAACATCGGTGTCTCTAAGGCAACAAGTTGTGATCTAGGAGCAAAAAAATCCTTCAAAAAGGTGTGTAGCTGATCCAATTGAGCTTTGAGCTCATCCTTTCTTTGCTTATCCTTTATCAACCTTGACTTGGTGGATGATGCTACAACATCAATCAGGTTCATTTGTTGATTCCTTGTAGGCCTTCCTAGATTGGTAATACTTAACTGATAATCAGTGACCTACATATCTCCCACATCCTTATCCACTACTGGTATTGCACATTCAGCAATAATTTCTCCTATCTCAGTTAGCCTCTGGAATGAAGAATTATAGCCTTCTTCTTGGGTCTCTCCTTCTCATTTTCTTTCATCATGTTATCCCATTTAAGAGGATGTGAGGGTGTTATTGGTCTCTTTTGAAGATCAAGTTTCAACTAGGTAGG
This sequence comes from Sequoiadendron giganteum, assembly GCA_007115665.2. Lineage (NCBI taxonomy): Eukaryota > Viridiplantae > Streptophyta > Pinopsida > Cupressales > Cupressaceae > Sequoiadendron > Sequoiadendron giganteum. The sequence continues at coordinate 408,297,573 of CM021103.1, read as the reverse complement.
AGCACTTGGAGTAGTGGCCATTATAGTAGAAGAGGAGGCAATAGTCGTAGAGGATAATGGCTTTAGTACATTAACTCTAGGTTGAGAATCAACCTCTTGTACATTTTGTTGTTCTCCCTCTACATTATATTGTGCAACTTTTTCAGCTTCTTCTTTGTCCTTCTTCTCTTGCACCCTCTTATCCTCTTGTTCCTTTTTCAATCTTTCTTCTTCCAACCTCTTCTCCTCAAATAGCTTGTTTCTTTCTTCTTCCAAAACCTTGAGTCTATATGAGGGTTCCTTCTCCTTTTGTTGTTGCTTGTCCAGCTCCTCAATATCTTTCTCCTTTTTTAGGTGTTCTGTTTCCTCCCTTTTCTTGTAGGCTTCCTCAATTAGTTTCAATTTGGCCTTAAGAGCTTCTTTTTCTCTCCTTTGTTTATCCTTTTCATCCTCTAGATCATGGATCTTTTGTACCATCTCTAGTTTATCATTTTATTCCTTTTCCTTGAGCTCATGCTCCTTTTGTTTTTGTTGCTTTATTACCTCATCAACTCTTTTCTTAACCTCCAATTGTTGTTGTTGAAGTAATGCATCAGCTTGTGCCTTAGCATCTATTTCCTTTTGTTTTTCTACAACTTATGCATGTGCCTTAACATCTGAAGCTTTCTTTACTTCCTCAAATAATTCCCATTGATCCTCCTCTATTAATACATGCTCAGTTTCTTCCTCTAGAGGCATCTTTTCTTGTGCATCCTTTAATGATAAGGTCTCATCAGAATCTATTTCAATATCATGGATCTCCATCTCTACTTCTTTTCCCTTTAAGGTTTCAGCTATATCATGAAGAGTCCCCTTAGGCATCTCTCCAACTCATTGCACTGTTAGAGGGACTTGGGAAGATGATTCACCCATTATTAGAGTTGAAGCCACAGGTCTCGTTGCGGCATCCTCCTCATGTATTCCAGACAAATCTTGGGCCGGAGCTTCAAGCTCAAATTTTTCAACATTAGAAGGGAAGAATTCCAAGGGTTCCTTGGGAGGCATTTTCCTTTTGATTCTCTTATACCCTTTCCCTTTCTTAGGAGTTGAACCCCTAGGAGTTTTAGCTCTGAGAACAACCCAGTGGATACTCCTATCCAAGACTGGTCTCCCTATTTTCTTGATGTCAATTGTCTCCTCAACATACCAATCTATCGGGTCCAAACTCTTGGTACCTATGTTCAATGCTTCATACGAAGGAACCAACAATACCCCATCATCTACTAATATATTAGGAATGTCAACTTCTTACCCTAAATTATACCATAAGTGAGACATGCAACCTCTCATATTTCCTCTTCATGAGGTCGTATTCATCTTGGAGATCACTCCAAAAGTCCTCCTACAGGTTGAAATCTCTGTCAAAGACTGAAGCCAATAAAGCATTCATCTTTTTCTTTGGATCAAAGTGCTTTCGACCAGTATATAAGCCCAACTTCAAGTGTATCAACTCACTACAAACCACCTTAGCTCCCACAAGATGTGGGAAACTGTACTCACCCAATTGCATGGGGAACTTGTGACAACCTAGTTTGTGTTTTATTCCAAATGGGGCATTGACCCCCAAAGCCTGGTTAAAAAAATCCATCAAAACCATCTTGTTGCTGCAGCACCTGGGGAGCAAGTGAGGATGACCCTCAAACCTAGCTAGCCTGAAATAAGTAAAATTGGGGTATTGGATATACCAACACCCCCATTCTTTAATGAAGGCCATGACCTCTTAGCTTAATCTATACCCTACATCTCCATTAAGCTAGTTAATAACTACATACAAAAATGCATCATTAACTCTTCTAAAGTGTAACTCAAAGATCTGCAGTGATAGTTGGTCATAATGATCCCATACTCTCTTTTTTCCATCAACTTCTCCCAATATTCCCACTCTGTTTAACCCTGGAAAGATGCCTCCTCTGGCTGCTACATAGAAAACATAAGAGTTCATGAAGAAGCTCTTAGTTTCCCTTATTTTGGTTAGCTAATCATGTATGCTATCTGAGACAATCATAGGCCAATCAAACTGTTGCTTTCCATCAAAGATTTTCTGAATGAATGGAAACATCCATTCCTTAAATTGAAATGCATCCCTCTTTCCAAAAACTCTAGACAAGATAATTATAAGATCTGATACCTCCTTGTAATATTCTGCCCTCTTTGGCTGATCTAAGAGTTTTGCTAGGGACTTCTTCTCCATTCTTAACCACTTCTTGTTCAAGTGAGCCTTATTGGTCTCCTTGTGCTTGCTATATATCTCTAGAGCCTTTGCCTCATTTAGTTGTGCAAGGTTATTTGGATCAGGGACATTGAACATAAGTTGAAACATTTGAGGAGTTAGGTCTCTGATCACATTATCTTGTGAATCTACACATTGTCTGGTGGTGGGATTATAAGCTCCAACTGTTGTCATTATCAACTTAGGGCACTGTATTGATAGAGGAAACATAGTGATGTGAGCCAAACCGGACTCAACTATTCTTCCAGTTCTCCCTGTTATATCCTTGGTAAATGTTTCTGAGTACAACTCCTCGTAATTGAATGGACCTAGATTGGTGTTAGTTATATCAGCCCAATCATATTGCACCTTTTTGACAGTGACGAAAGGACCCCTATGGTTATACCTCAAGGTATAAGGTAGCTGTTCGGGTTTAAATTTCTTAGGCTTAGTTGCTGCCTTCAAAGTTTCTGTAGGTTGATTCCTCTAGGAAGCCTCTCCTGATACTCCTGACATCCTTTAGCTTCTTGCAATAAAACCTCAAATTAGATCAATAAAAAGCATAACCAAAATATGATTTGAGATCCTACCCTTCATATATATACCGGAGGCAGAACTAGGCAGAAAACATCCTAACAAGTCTTTCTCTTAAAAACACTACCAGGATCTGGACCAGAATAGACACTGAACTTGTAATAATAACAAGGAAGGACCGGATTTAGAGTTGGGATGGTAATCGAAATCGGAATCAGAACGAGAACCAATTTGGTTCCATGAAGTATTTTCAATTTTATGTTCGGTTCTAGTTTCGGATCCGGTTGAGTTATCAACATTTTGAAAGCCCGCTTCTTATCGTAAGTGGAGTCAGAGACAGGATGGAAAAGGAATCAATACTTATTACTAAACATGGTTCAAGATCAAAATCGATTCCAATTCTGGTTCCACTCAAAAATAATTATGATGTCATAAGAGATTTCAACAACATGATAAATAACATCATGATCTAAGGACTAGGTCATATAAAAAATGAAAGGGTCTTAAAAATAACCAATACAAGACCATCCCCATATGACCGAGAGACAACCGTAATAATTAGGGCATCATATTTAAAACAAAAATGTGCCAAAATCCTAATTCATAAACCCTCGACTTCAAACAATTAGGGCACGAATTTAACCCATTCAAACTAATCAGATCAATGTGCAATTGAGATTCCTAAGTAAAAAACCATAATTTATCAAACCTTACCAATGTAAAAATAGTAACTAATCCATTCCATTTAAAAACTTGCGAATCATGATACAATCACAATTAAAACATGAAAACGACCGTGATAAAAACAAACAAACGAGAAAAAAAATACCAGAAAACAAAAACAAAACCAAGAAAACAAAAACAAAAGAGAATAAAAATGAACAACATCAACTCATAAGAAAATTGAGATTCATGAATTCGTAAGAAACCAACAATTGAACCAAAAATGACAAGAAAAATAAAATGAAAGAGAAGAATAGAAACCCTACCTCCAACGCAAAAAAATAGGTTATCCCTCTGATGTGATCCTACGCGTGATTATCTCCGTTTTGATCAAATCACACGTCCAAATGCTCCAGTGTAGCTCTACTTCACTTTTGATCTTTTAAAGAATGATGATAACTTCCAATTAATCCCTAATTAAGGTTAAAACTACAACTTCACGCATGCATGGCACCTATAATCAATGCCATAAATGCGGTAGATCAGAGTAAAAACTATAGAGGGAACTGGCACATTACTACAACACAAATTTAGTAAAGTCAAACAACAAAACGATGGGAGCAGACTCGGAGTGGGAAATGATTTAGAAACCTTATCCAACTTTTTGAATTCGGTTCCCATTTCGGCTCTTGTTCTGCCAACAAAGAAGAAAGTGAAACAAAAGGCAAAATAAAAACACAAAAACAAAGTCAAAACAAATAGACCAAAAAAGGCGGAAGCGAAGGCAACAAAAGACCGTCGGGACGGGGATCAGAATTGATCTTTGAAACAAGTTTCAAAACCTGATTTAGTTCTGGTTCCGACAAAACAAACCAAAGAAAAACAAAGTGTTGGAAAAGAAAGACTCCAAACTTTGTTTGAAAAACAACCAAGGACAAAAAAAAAGGGGGGACCCATTTTGACCAAGGCAAAAGATGGGGTGGTTATGCAAGGCATAACATGAATTAGTCCCAAGACCAAAAAACAAGAATGTAATAGGAACTAAAGGAGTATTTTGGAACAAGCCAAATAAGAATGGATAAGTTATTAAAAATAAGGCTAGACTTGTGTGTATGGGTTACTCACAAGTGGAAAGAATAGATTTTGAGGAGAAATTTTCTCCAATAGAAAGAATGGAAGCCATTAAGATGTTTTGGCATTTTCAATGTATAAGGTTTTTGAGGTGTGAGCACAAAACCTGCATTCACTAACAAGAGATCAACAAAACAATGTTAAACATGTTAGTAACAAATATAATGCTCACTATGAGATTCTTCAGCTAATTTAGGAGAAAACATGAAATAAACAAGGAAACAATGCAAATGAAGCTTGTAATCTAACTTAAACCAGAAAAACCTTCATCCCATAGGGGAATTGGTGCTTATTTGATGTGGAAAGAAGCCCTTTCCCAATCCCTTGATAAACTTGATGAGTTGTTGAAGATTCCAAGATGAAATTGACTATAATCTAGCTATGAAACTTAAAAAATGATGAAGAACTAAAAACTTAAATGGCTATAGTGATTATGCATGAAGTTGTGGATCCAAATTATGAAAAGGATGCCTCTATTTGTAATGAAGAAGGTTGGAAGAATGAAGAATATGATGAATGTTTGATTAAAGAAGGGACCAATGGTATTGTGTCACTTGTCAACATGCTAATGAAGGAGAGTGGAGCACATTTTGAACAATGTGCATGTAAAATGCATGTAGGTGAAATTTGAATTTGAAGAGGTGACTTGTGTAAGAGGGGATGCAAGAGGAATTAATGCCAAATTGGCTCAAGGAGAGGACATGTAAGCCTTTAATGCCATGTTGGAGGACAAAAGTCCTTTGGGAGGGAGAATTCAAATAAGTGGAATATTCCAAGATTATGTCATATTTGAATGAAAATAGGGTAATTAATAAATCAAATAAATTGATTTAAATGTGCAACTTGCAAAGCTAGAGAAATGAAGGATTAGTGTTAGGAGTTAATTAGGATTAATTAAATTAGATGAAGTTAGTTGATTTGACATTTGATTTAGATATTTGAGTTTATTTAAATCAAATGAGAGGATATTTGAGATATTAGTAATTTAATTAAATAATATGATTTATTCAATCAAAAGAGATGGCATTAGCATTCAATTAAATAAATTTGATTTATTTAATCAAAGAGAGAACATTAAGATTTAATTAAATAAAGTTTATTTACTTAATTAAAGGAGGAACATTAGGATTTGATTAAATAAAGTTGATTTATTTAATTAAGGGAGGAATTTTGATGAATTAATTAAATAAAGATTATTTAATTAATTGGTTAGTAAAGAAATGTTCAAGGAAGAATTGAAGTTAGTTAATCAAAATCGAGTGCATGATATCAATCAGAATATTTTGAGTGTCTACATTTTGCCTCTCTTTGAAGCAATGTACTTGTTGCATTGGTTCAAAGAATAACACTCGTGATATCAAAAGTCAAAAAATTTCTGATTTCTTTAGATGCCCGAGTGGAAATAAGTACACTAGTACACTACCCCCTTGAGAAATCAGGCGAAAAGTTTAATTTGAGGGTCGATCTCACGACAAAGAGGTTCAAGATGGATGTATGGATTGTTAGACTAACAGGTCTATATGATAATGATGATGCAAATGAGATGAATTAAGATGCTGAGAATAACAAATCTATATTATCCTAAACATCTTAAATGATGATGTAATGCATGTGAGATGGATGATGTTACCAATTATGATGATATATATGAATATGCAAGATGTAGACAGTTTGTGGATGATATGATATCATGTTAGCGTGAAAGAAGATAGAAGAAATAAGATGATGAAAAAAGGATCCAACAAGTCTATGATCTACTGAGACTTTATTAGAGATGATGATGAATGATGATGATGCATTTTATTATCCATGGATTGAGATTTTGAAAGATCCTACTTACCTTATGTTTGATAACACACATAGATACGATGCCTCAGGGTATAAAGAATGAGGATTGCGTTGTAACTAGTGAGGTGGACATTGACTCAACAATCAGATAGGAGCATTCATGTTCACACTTGACATATGGAAACCTTACTAGGATGTAGTTTATATATTTCAAACATCTCGGACCAAAAAACAGAGAGGAAAAGCCTAACAATGTAATAGTCAACAAGGGGTTCAAAACACCCTCCATACACACCTAAAAAAGCAATTATTCGCCAAGGTTATATTACAAGAATATCCAACAAGCACAACAGACAAAAGATAAAGACCAATGCCCCATTCCTTTTTCTCTAAATCATTTGATTAGAAATCATTGAAAGGTCATTGGAATGAGCGCAACAAGATAAATCACAAGAGGAGATCAAGTAAACAAACAAGCTAATGTTCTTTATATTTCTAACCGAGACTTAACTAGAGTGATGCCTAATTTTGATGTCCATTGTAGGAAGGATGCATCCTAGGACATGATGTTATTAGACAATGGTGAGATTGACTAGATGATAGGCTATTGATACTCTGAGACTTAAGACCCTGGACATTTGGAGTTCACTCTTTTAACTGCTAGGCTTGCTTCTGATTGTTTTGCCAAAGGATGAAGGTGACAATTGATTTATTATGAGTGGATGTTGAAATGGGATGGATTGATTTTTTCAAATATTTGGATGTTTTTTATGTTTTTGAAATGTCTTGAGGGTATTTTTGGTATTTTCAAGATATTTTACAAATGTTTTGATTTTTTGATTTTCTATTTTTTTTTGTTTTTTCAAGATTTTGACCAAGAACCTAACCTAAGGACCTATCCTAGGGGCTTCGGAGGCTAATCAAAGATTAGCCTTGCCTATGTTATACACACAAAGACCACATAGTTTGACTAAGATAGACTCATTTATTGATGAGATATGAAGAAATGCATTGCCAACTTCTTATGATAGACTCCTAAAGGACTGACCTAGGGTGTCTCGGGGGCCGATTAAAGATTTTCGTTGTCTACATTCAAGCTCAAAGATGATGTAGTTTGACAAGATGACTGTTTTTTAACTTTTTAAAATTTTGACCTGTTTTTGGATTTTGATATGTTTTGGATATTTTCAAGGATTTTACGAATCTTTTTTGATTCTGAAGGATTTTATGAATGTTTTTGGATTTTGAAGGATTTTATGATTTTTTTTTGGATTTTGAAGGATTTTATGAATGTTTTTGGATTTTTGGATTTTTGAAAGATTTCAAGGATATACATGAATTCTTTCCAATGTATGTATAAGAACATTACCCCAGCATAAGGTGATAGACTACCTCAATATAGGTAGGACAAATTGACCTTAGGGATGTGCCAAGTAGTACTAGGGTGGAACATGATACAAATAGAAGATCAAACTATGATGCAGATGTGAATGGGTGAATGGAAGGGTGAATGGAGTGTGATGGGTGATGCAAAACAAGCCATAGAAATCATGGTGGATGGAAAGTTCTTATTTACACAAGGCACCTAATTGCCAATTTTTCACCAAGGTACTTGCCAAAACTGCCACCGAAGTGGTTTTCACTAGAGGATGATTCTTATCTTTACTATTTTCAATCCTTTTTCTATTTTTTTTGGATTTTTATATTTTTATATTTTTTTGTATTTTTCAATTTATACTTTGAAAGCTTAGGCATAATTTTTTTAAAGATGAGATCTATTGATAGGCTCCTGCAGAGGCTCACCCTCAGGGATTAGCAACTAAGATGCCCCAGATTTATAGCTTGCGGTGATGACAAAAGGTCCCAATTAGTTGGGTTCAAACTTGCCCTTGCTATCTAGATTAGGCACATTTTTTTGGTTTTCTTTCATCACAAGCTCGCTGACTTGAAATGACTGGTTCTGGATCTTCTTGTTGTACCTCCTCTTTAGATGGTTTTGTTAGACTTTTAGGTGGTTTAGAGCATCCATGTGTTGGCCATCCAATAGTTCCAGCTTGTTTAACTGAGATACTTGATATTCTTCATCTGTGATAAGATTTCCTAGTGATATTCTTAGGGATGGGAGCTTGATCTCGATGGGGAGAATGACTTCTAATCCATAGACTAGGGAGAATGGGGTTGCACCTGTGGGTGTGCAGATACTTGTTCGGTAAGCCCATAGGGAAATATTCAACTGCAAATGCCAGTCACAACAAGCTTCATTGACTGTATTTTTTAGGATTCTTAGGATGATTTTATTTGTATCCTCCACTTGGTTGTTTCCCTTGTGATAGTATGGAGTATAAAACCAATGTTGGATGTTAAATTTCTGGCATAGGTCTCAGAAATCCTTGTTTTTGAAAGGTGTCCCATTATCTGAGATAATGGCTTGTGGGAAACCATAGAGACATATGAGGTAATTCAAGATGAACTTACCAATTTTCTTTCTAGTGATATAGGTCATAGGAATGGCCTCTACCCACTTTGTGAAGTACTCCATAGCACTGATAATGAACTTGTGTCCATTAGATGAGGTGGGGGTGATTTTTCCAATGAGATTGAGCCCCCAGTTTGAGAAGGGCCAAGGTGTTACAATTAGGTGGAGGTCCTGAGCTAGTGCATGAATGAGGTCCCCATTCTATTGAAATTTCAAGCACTTCTTGACATATTTGTGAGCTTCCCTTTCCATCGTCGGGTAGTAGTAACCTATTCTCAATAGCTTCTTGGCCAAGGTCATACCACTCAAATGTGAACCATAGATGCCATTATGTACCTCAGTTAAAGTATTCAAAGCTTCCTCAGTTTTTAGGCATCATAAAAGGGGTCCCTCAATACTTCTACGATATAGGGTATCTTCTAAGATAAAAAAGTGGGATGACTTTATAACAAAGGTTCTTTTAAGGTTCAGAGTGATATCGGTAGGGAGGACTCCTATTCTTAGGTAGGTATATATGTCATGATACCACGGGTTACCCAGACCAATGATTTCACAGACAAATTCAGACTCTAGTACCTTGAAAGCTAGATGAGAAGCTGCTCTACTAGGAATTCATATTTAAGGACATTGCATGGGATATCTAGTAGTGATATGATCGTTGCCATGGAATCCACAGCTTTATTTTTTGCCCTTGGTATTTTCTCAAATGTGATGTCAATGAAGAATTCTTTGAGGTCTTCCACTAGTTTCTTGTATGGAGTCAACTTGTCATTCTTTTTTTGGTACTCATTGTTGACTTGGTTGATGATTGGCTTAGAATCTCCATAAAATTTAAGAGCCATGATCTACCACTGTATTGCTATTCTTAGTCCAATCACAAGAGCTTCATATTCGGCAATGTTGTTAGTGTAGGGAAAAGATAACCTGTAGGATTTAGGAATGCAACCCCCTTGTGGTTTGATGAAGAAAGCAACTTCTCCTGATCCATGCTATGTATATGACCCTTGAAAATAAACCTTCCAATGATCTGTGGTGCTGAGGTTGATCACATATTCATCTAGGAATTCTAATATAAGTGGGTTCTCTGAATAGATGGGTGCCTCTACTAATTGATATGCAATCACTTGTCCCTTGATAAATTTTATTTCCACATATTCAATGTCTTATTATGAGAGGATCATGACCCACTTATCCATCCACCTTGTGAGTGTCACCTTGGAAAGTAAATACTTGAGGGGGTCTATTTTGGCAATGAGTTTAATTTGATGGGCTAACATGTAGTGCCTAAATTTTTGTGAGGAAAACACTGTGACTAGGCAAGCTTTTTCAATGAAGGTATAATTTAACTCATGCCCTACCATGGTTTGATTGATATAGTATATGGCTCTCTCCTTGCCCATCTCATCATATTGTGCTAATAGAGCCAGAAGTGCTACTATTGTTGCTAATATGTACAAGATTAGCGACTTATTTTGAATTGGTGGCATCAGTACTGGTGGTGTCAGCAAGTATTCTTTGATTTTATTGAAAACTTGATTACACTTTTCATCCCACTTGTATGCTATCCCCTTGTGGAGTAGATGAGAATATGGGATAGCCTTGTCTACTAATTGTGTGACAAACCCATGGATGGATTGGAGCCTCCCTTGTAAATCCCTTAACTATTTCAATGTTCTTGGTGCCTCCATTTCAAGGATCGCTTTGACTTTGGTAGGGTCTATCTTGCTCTCTCTCATTGATACTATGTACCTCAGAATATTTCTTGATTGTACGTGGAAGACACATTTCTTGGGGTTGAGTCTTACCTTATATTCCTCTAACCTATCAAAGATGGATCTTAGTGCCGCTATGTGATCCCGTCGCTTTCTTGGCTTGGCCAATATGTCATCCACATAGTCCTCTATGGATGTGTGGACCATGTCATGAAAAATGAGAGTCATGGCCCTTTGATAGGTGGCTCCAGCATTCTTCAACCCAAATGGAATAATGTTCCAATAGTATGTTCCCCATGGATAGGTAAATTTCCTCTTGTGTTGATCGTATTTCGCTATCATTATTTGATTGTACCCTAAGAACCCATCCATTAGTGACAACATTTCATGCCTTATTGTTTGATCCACAATCATGACAATGTTCAAAAGGGGAAAATCGTCCTTCGAGCATGCCTTGTTTAGATCCTTGAAGTCATTGAAGGTCCGAATACCCCCAATGGGCTTAGTGACTGGTACCAAGTTTGAGACCCATTCAGGATAATTGATGGGTCTTATGAAGCTAACATCCAATATTTTTTGCAACTCAAGTTTTATTAATAGTGTGATCTATAGATGGATTTTCCTTAGTTTTTTCTTTACTAGCTTCTCCTCTAGATATATTGTGATATAATGAACCACAACCTATGGATCAAGACCTAGCATGTCAACATAGGTCCATGCAAATTTTCCCTTTCTTTCTCTCAGGAATTCAGCTAGGAGTTGCTATTCTACAGTCAAAAGAGATTTTACATAGAAGGTTATGTGTGGCATCTCTTTAGTCCCCAAGTTGATGGGGTTACACTTCTCTACCAAAAAATATGACTTCTCTTGATGAATAGAACTAAGGGGAAGATTGAATCCCTCATCCTTGGGTGCCTTAAAGAGGTTTTCACCCTCGGATGCATCCTTTATTTTTACTATTTTCAGCTCAAAACATGCCATATCCTGGTTTTCACTTAAAGACCTAGAGATTACTCTTAAATTTTCACTTTTGCGACCAACAGATTCAATTATTTCCCCATAGTATGCATGGGTATCTAGGTCAATGTCAAATCCTACTTTATGGTCTCTACATTGTATAGTATCTCGCAATCCCTTGAATTCCAAGAGGGCTTCATCATTTTCAAATGTGTCTAAAATCGGCGGTCCTCATTGGTCATAGTCTATTAGTTGGGGATATACTAGCTTTAATTCATGGGTTTGGTTGTTTGACTCAAAAGACAGTGGAAATCATGAATAGGGAAGAGTCCTCAAACAACATGGGTAGGTCAGTGAGGTGATCCTTGTTAGTGTTACTATATACATTATTTATATCGAAGGTATAGTTGTCTAAGGGTAGACCTATGGATACTGGTAATCGAGGAGGAGCTTTGATTGTTTTAATAGGGGTACTTTTGCCACGTATGGTTATCTTCGAAGAAGTACATCCAAGGCCAATATTTTTATGTGCTTCTCAACAATGATGGGTTCTAATCAACCATTGCTATTTTTTCCTTAGACTTTCATTCTTGTTGTAGCCCATGCCAAGCATTAACTGTAGCCATTTGTTATCATCATTCATTAGAAGAGCTAGTATAGGTCTTTCATCTTGATATAGCAAGATTGATATGTCTTTTTCAGCCACCACTTCTTGGCCTAGGTCCCCCCAGCTTTTGAATCTAGAGGGGTTTGCTTTGAATTTTTGAGGTGGTGTGTTACTTGGTCATGGCTATCCATGGGACCTAGGAGATTGAGGTAATCCTCCTATTACAAAGGTACTTTTCTTCATCTTGTAATCTCTGCATCCATTATCTTGAATGATGGCTTTGATATCATAAATGTGAAGAATGGTGCGTGCCTTTGTCCCAAAAGTGGAGGCTATGGTGGATGGATCTACATACAAAGTTGTAGGGCCTTCATCATTCTTGGGAACTTGTGGGATTTTGTAATACTTGGCTTCTATATTCCTACAATAAGCAAAAGGCTTTGGGTCACCATGAATTGTGACCTCTTGATTTTCATATGGGAATTTAACACATTGGTGGAAGGTGGAAGCAATGAATTGCATCCCATGTATCCACGAGCACCCTAGGAGAATGTTATAAGGGAGGTCAAGATGAAGGACCTGACAAGTATTCTCCATGATGGTCAGTCCTACTTGGATAGGAAGTTGGATGGTGCCTTGAGACACTCTTTCTTGATCATCATAAGCCTAGATTGTGATGCCTTTGCCTTTTTCAATCATATCTTTAGAGAATCCCAGATTCTTTATTAGCTTGAGATAACAAATATTCAAACCTGCACCTCCATCCATGAAGACCCGTTTGACTTTATTATTATGCACAAAGACTTCAAGGTGAAGCACATGGTTGTGAGATGGCTGGGTTGGAAGGTCCTATCCAGAGAACATGAGGAGATGTGGCATGGTGATGTTCCCAACCATAGCTTGGAACTAGTTTGCATCAAGATTTATGGGTATGGAAAATGCAATGAGTTCCTTTTCTAGAATTTCCTCGTGTACAGGTGATATTTTCAATAACTCCATGATGGATATCTGGGTAGTGGTCTTCTTCAGCTATTCTAAGACATTGTAACCATTGGAAAATTCCTTTGAGTTTACGAAGGGTGCTCTAGCTTGTGTGGATGGTCCATGGATAGTGATTTTTCCACCTCTTGTGGTGACTCCACACTCGGCTTTGGACTCTAGTATATGGACAACACCTACCCATTCATCTAAAGATGCAACAACATGGTCATAAACATAGTTGGCACTACCATACTTTTTCCTTTTCCATTTCTATTTGCTTTATTACGATCCAACATCAGATTCATGTATATCTTGAGGTTCTGATTTCTAGTTGTTTGCTCAACGGTGATAGTCTTGTCATCAATAAGATCTTGGATCAGGTTCTTGAGCTTCATGCAACTGACTGTTGTATGCCCCTTTATCTTATGAAAATCGCAAAGGTGCTTCTCATTATACCAGTGCGATTTAAGTTGAGGTTCCTTGTAATTTTCAATGACTCAGAGCATGATGACACTGGCATCAATGAGTCACTTCATGATAGATTCAAATGATTCTCCAAGCAGTGTGTACTTTCGCTTTGGGGGATACTGGTTTCTTGTGGATGATCCACCTTGATCATTGAATTTTTTGACTATTTGTGTGTTGTTTTTCTATTGAGATGTGTTGGGTCGAGGGATGTTTTGGGTATTATTATGAGGTTTTTGGTATGTTTTTTGTTATGTGTTTGGCCTTGGAGCACTGATCATGACCTTGGCGTCAAAAACACTATCATTACTAACATTTTTGTTTTTCACCCATGTTCAAGGTTTGTCATTGTAGCTTTTTGATGGGTGATTATCTTGATAAGTGGGTGTCCCCCCTTGTGTAATTAGGTCTCTTTCAATGTTATGAGCTTTGGGGATGAGTTGATCATAAGATGTGATGCATTGTACTTTGAGATGGAAGGCTAAGAGACCTTCAAGATTTGAGATGATGGTTCCAACTTGTTGTTCTTCTAGCATAGCCCACTTGCTCCTACTGGCCTTGGATCACCATCATTGCAAGAAGGATGCAAATGAATCTCCCTTGTTTTTCTGAAGGGTGGATAACTCCTCCAAGCTTATATCCATACCCATGTTAAATGAGTAATTTTATATGAATGCACCCATAATTTCTTGGAACTTTTTGATTCCGAGAGGAACACGAGAGAACCATTCTACGGTTGGGCCAACCAGACTTCTAGGGAAGAGCCTCATTAGATAAGAGTCATCATAGGTAACTTCCATGTAGTGTACATGGAATTCCCTGATGTGATCTTTAGGATTTTCGGTTCCACGGTACTTGTCGAATTTTGATATCTCAAAACCTTGTGGGAACAACTTCATCAATATTCTTCTATTGAGTGGATAAGGGCATAAATTCCCTTGTGATTTTGGGGTTTTTCCCAATTGGATGTCCAACACTTGTTGCAAGAGATTTTTGATTTGAGCGGACCAATCATTTTGTAGATCGGGTGGTGGAATGAACATGTTTTGGGTTGGTGTTGCGACTTGAATGATGGGTGGGGTGACTTGTGAACTTGGTGGTGCATTCCTGGGGGTTTGTTGTAAGCTTTGTTGTGCAAGTAATGCTTGTTGATATGCTTGTAGCTGTTGCTGCACCAACAAAGCTTGTTGTTGGTCTTGTTGTTGTTGTTGTGCCAACAATGCTTATTGTTGGTCTTATTGTCACTATTGTGCCAACAATTCCTATTGTTGGGTTTGTTGTTGGGCTGGTTGTTGTTGTGCCAACAATTCTTGTTGTCAGGCTTGCTGTTGGGCTACTTGTTGTTGTGCTTGGTATTGCTGCAAAGCTTTTTGGTAAGCCTATTGCTATAAGAAGGCTTGTGCTTGAGCTTTTTGTGTTTGATACTAAGCTTGTGCTTGCACTTGAGCTTGTGCCTATGCTTGTGTATCTTGCACCACTTGAGTAGCCTAGATGGATTGTGCAACTTGTGCGAATTTTTGGGCTTGGAATTTCTAGAATGCCTTTTGGTATTCATTCTGAGCTGCTTGCAAGGCAATGTTGTATTGGTTGGACGTGTTTGGAGTTGGTGGTGGAGGTGGAAGATTTGGAATGGTATGAGATGGTGTGATGAGACTTTGTTGAGGTGTTTGAGTGATGACAATAGATTATATGGTGGAGGGTATGGTGGATGTACTTGATCCTTGGGAGACCAGGTTTTGAGATATTTGAGATGTTGTTGATGGAGTGGTGATTGGTTGAGTTGTTTGGATTGGTTCCACCTATTGTTACGATATCATTGGCATGCTTGGTGTATTTAGTATGTTGCTTTGATTTATGATTGGAGGGTTGTTTTGAATTAATTGATTTTGGATTGGTGTGTTGAGTAGAGAGGGCTGTCCTAAACCTTGGATAGATGTGGATGTTGATGTGAGTGGGGGAAATGATGTGAGGATTGGTGGTATTATTCCTTGAGAAAGTGATGATGAGGGCTCAAAGATTCCCCCTTTTCCAAATAAACCCACTTGCCCTTGTGATACCATGGGGAGGGAGACTTGTGTGTCAAGGGAATATGTTGGGGATGTGGTGAAGGTGGATGAAGTATTGATGTCATGAAAAATGAGTGGAACGTAAGGATGCTTTGGGTCTTGTGGGATAGTGTTCAGCATACTCGAGATGGTGTTCTCGTCCAAGTTTTGGTTGTTCAAAAGGGTGTGTGTTTGAAGTGTTTTCAAGAGACACTACAGTATCACTTGATGTTGTCATTGATGGCAACTCTAATTAGTGATTAGATACATGCACTATCATTTGATCACATCGAAAAATAGATTGAAGATTAATCAAGAAGAACAAAGCATCTGGTAGCATAGTGTTTGCCAATTTGTATGAATATTTCATGTTATTATTTTGTGTTCTGCATCTCAGGAAATGGATTTTGATATAATATCTCTGTTACTTCTGAAGTGGAGTAGCTCGTATCAATTTGTGTGGAAGTTAGAAGATCCGGTTGGGTTATTCCCAGTTTTTCTTGTATTGGAGCCGACTTCATGAATCTATTATGTCTCAAATGTATGAGAAGAAATTGGTTAAGTATTTTTTTGTTTGTACATCTTTGTTTGGGAACCCTCTATATCTTAACCAACTTTCATAAAGATTTAATTAAGGATCTAGCTGACAATGGTAATTATTTTTGTGTTCTATTGAAGCTGACAAAGTATAATTGAATTCTATGTTGTAGATATATATAAAAGATCACCTGTATCCTTTTGCATGATGTATGAGTTGTGTATTGATGTGAATTGAGATTTAGAGCAGAGAAAAAGAGTGATAAAGAATAGTTTCACTTCCACATAGAGAATTTGTATTGTGAGTATGAACATAATAGAGAAGAAGTGCAAAATTAGTTTGTAAGGAAGAATTATTATTGTGCTTAACTAGAACTATAATCAGGCATTTTTAGATGCTATCTTTCTTAGTTCAAATTCTTAGATGGTTTTAATCTAATTTTCTTTGTAAGTTAGTGAGCCTTCCCTTTGAGCAGTGAGCTCTAGGTAGTGTGCCTGAATGCAAGTGCATTCCCCTTATTGTAAACTTCATTTGAGTATACTCAGATTAACTTGTGGATTGGCCATCCACTGTAGTTTTACCCCTAACAAGGTTTCCATGTAAAAATCCTTGTGTTATGGTTTTTTATTCATTTTCTTCATGTTTATGCATTATGGTTGAATTTTTTTAATGATTTGAAGATAAAGGTTTAAAGTTATTTTTTGCACAACATTGATTCACCCCCCCTCTCAGTGTAGCTTGTTTCCAACAATTGGTATCAAAGCTAGTTCCTCTGAAATAAGTCTAATCACTTGAGGAGATCTTGGAAGGTGTTTCAATGAATTCAAGTAGTATTCAACAACAAATTTTGGTTTCCCTAGATGGTCTTGATCAGTCAAAGGTTGAAGTTCAGAAATTGCAAGAAAACCTCTCAAATGCTCAGAAATTCATTGAGTCTTTGAAAGACAAAATCAATAAGTCTAGAGAAGAAAAAAGGAACTCTGTGATCAAATGAAGCAAAGTGATTGTAAAAGCACTGAATAAGAAGAACTTAGTCAAGCCTTGAAAGAAAAGATAGAAGAATGTGAAAATCTTACCAAAGATAATACAGTCGTAAAGCATGAGATGGAATCTATCGTGATGAAGATGACCAAGGAGATTGAAGACAAAAAGAAAAATGAAGAGAACCTAGCACAGTCCCTGAAAGAAAAATATAAATTATGTAGCTAATTGGATGATGAATTGGAACAATCCAAAAATAGTGAAGAGGCACTTGCAAAGCAAATGGATGATCTCATAAATGAACTTGTTGATGCAAATGAGTACAAAGAGAAGTTCAAAGCTAGTCTGCCATGCTTGTTGAGCTAATTAGCAGTCAGAGGACTCATGGTGACAAGCGAGGTCTTGGATATGAAGAAGGAGAAAGTTCCAGATCTGAGCAAAAGAGATTCAAACAAGGAAATCAAATGAAAAAATCTGGAAGGTATCTGGTAGGGCAACCTAATGCTCAGAGATTTAATGGATATTGTTTCAGTTATAAAAAATTCAGACACATGCCTACTCAATATAGAAGTAGAATGAATCAAAGTGGTCCATCATTCTTAGGTAAATTTTTAAATTTTCATAAGGTTTGTCATAAGTCATATGAATGTATAAATGTGATGAATCAATTTCATAGAAATATTAGATGCTATACATGCAATGGACTTGGCCATGCTGCTAACTAGTGCGTATCAAGAGGAAATCAATGGAACAACTAGTCTGGAAAAAGAAATGTTGTGTGCTATAACTGCAACAAAATTGGACACATTGCTACATTCTGTTGGAATAGAAAAGTTCCAGTAAATCAAAGGAAAAAAATGCAGAAGGATGTCAAAGGAAAAGGAAAAATCACTACAGATGTGGTCAGATAGCAGATGCAGAAGAAATGGGTGAAGAAAGAACCCTTTGCTGAAGAAAGTGTGCCAACACTGGAACATACTTTTTTAAATTCCTTTGGGCATTAGTTTTAGGCCTCTGGCCTAGGGGGAGCAGTCAAGAAAACCATACAACCCTCTAATTGATAAATTAAACCAGATGTGGATGTGTACAATAGATGCATAGATGCTCAACAGATGTTGTTGAACTCATTGGAGGAAGTGGTATGCCGTATTGGAGGTCTGCATAAGTTTTAACCATCATTGTACACAAAAACAGGGTAACCGAATGTATTAGTGTAAGTGATAAAAAGATCATTTCTACTTTTCATTTGTCACTTTGCATTTGGAGAAAATAATTTTGGAGAGCCCTAAAGTGAACCCCAATGAATTGAGGCAAGATTCAAGCATGGAATTGATTCAGCAATTAAATTTTGATCCGGTGAAAAAGGTATTTTTCAGAAAACTTCACGAACTTGTGATTTGGTCAAAATGAATACTCTCTAGTAGTTGAAGCCAAGGACAGACCTCGTCCTAAATTCAAATGGTATCCTTACAAGTCTCTTGAGACCAATCCATTAGGAGAATTTTTGTTCATTCCGTATGGAGTTTTACACACAAAAGGCATTAGGGTTTATATTCATGCCAATATTGAAGAACTAGAAAGTTCTCAACTACTGAATTTGTACAATAGTCATATCATTGGTGAAGATTACTGTGTAAAGCCACAACATAAAATCTTGGAAACAAATAATCTCACACATATCAAATTTCATTTGTTTGAAGTGTCAGAGTGGGTCCATTATGTTATGAGTTGAGTGCATGATGAATTAATGTGGCTTAGCATTCTGTTCAAAATTACAAAGGAAGCTATTAGTATAGTAATCGGTCTAAACTCTTCCGGTAGAATACCAATTCTGAAGTCTATGAAAAACCAAACAGTCACTGATGCTACAAGATCTACATATGATAGAAGGGCAATGACTATTGATAACATTGTTGATCTATATGTAAAATTGGCATCTATGGTCATTGGATACAATATTTATCATTATAGCTTAAACAACTCTGTGTCTGACACAACAATGTATGCCGCCTACCAAATGGTGAAGGAAAATGCAGATTATGATCTTTGTGAACTGCTGATAATTTAGCTAATGGAGAATCTTGCAAAGATAAAGAAAGAAAAGAAAAACTCTTTCAAATATGGTAACTTGATCTTGTGTTTATTCTGTTATTTCATGGGTGAATTTTTGGGAATTGGAAAGGTTCAGTGGCAAAAGAATAAACTGGTAGCCATATAGATTAGAGATTTTTTGTACAATTTTGTAGATATCAAAACAAGGAATGTAGCTAGGTAGGGATACTTTAAAATATTTTAGGCTATGATGCAAGCTAGGGAGAGGATTCATACCTCTATTGTAGAGAAGTACAAAGATTCAATTTGTTTCACAGTGGATGTTGATAAGTGTATGATGGAAGTTGTTGATCCAAGAACTATCTGGATCATGCCTATGGGGTATGAAGTTGAAGAACTTTTTTTGGACATTTATGCACAACACTTGATATGTAAACCTCTGGATCCGATAGAAGAAAGGTTTGGTACCTATGCTGAGAGGGACATAAAAGTTCATAATGAGCTTAGAAAACCTATGGTTACTAAAAGAGTCAGAAAATAAGTAAAAGTTCTTGCAGAGAGTATGGGCATATCTGCAGATCTATTAAAAGACGCTAGAAAAAAGAGGGAAGAAGTTGAAGCAGCAAAGAAAGAAGCTAAGGAGGTAGCTAGAACTCAATCAACTGGTCTGACAGTACCATCTTCCCAAACTAGATTAACTAGAAGCTATGTATCTTATTCAACTCCTGCAACAAAGTCCACCCCTATAAAAATTGAAGCTAAGGTATCCAGAAAAGAAGGCAAAAGGAAGAAAGATAAGAGAAAAAGAGTGTATATGGTTGTTTTTGATGATGAGGAAATTGAGTCAGATGAAGGTGTCAAAGAAATCAAACATCAAGGCACCAAGGAAATGCCTATCACATAAGGAAAACCCTCCAGTGAAGATGTTCAAGTGAAGAAAAAGACAAAGACTGATAGTTCAAGTATGTCAGTTGCATAAGTTGAAAAGGCATTAGTCAAAGATGGTAATCTCAAACCACTTTGTAAATGGTATGAGTCTTTTGATGATTCTGATAGAAGAATTTTTGAAGAAGAAACAATAAAACACATGAATATTTTCAATAAAGTTTTCATAGAAATTATGCCTAATTTGCCCAAAAGTCTCTATGGCATTCTGGAAATGAGAAGACTTAATGTCAGAACAGAAGAAGAACATATGAGAGAAAGGATTATTGCAGAATTATGTCCGGTGATGTTTATGGATGACATGAAGATACTTTTGAAAAAGGTATGAAAGAAATTTAAAAGAAAAACAAGGGTTAACAAGCTAATGATTGGTCTAACCAATGAAGTCACAAAAGAAACATAGAAAATTCTGAGGGAAATATTGCCAAATGAGAGAATTGATGTTGTAGCTGAGGAAACTCAAGTTGTCAATGCTCCATCAGGTCTGGAAAAGGAAGCAGAAGAATAAAATTTTGGTATAGCCAAGGATTCTTAGATTCCTCTTACAAAGGACAACACCAAAAATCCCATGGAAGTTGAGATACCTAGAAATGTATATGTTGAAGAAATAGAGATCCCTGAAGGTAAACTAGACCCTGCAACTGTGCAAGTAACAATTGAAGAAAAGAAAGATGATGTAAAGCCAATCCCAGTTGAGGCAAGAGACACTGCTGAGGTATTGAATAAATGTTTGGTTGAACAAAAAGAGGAATTGGATCCATAATTGATTGAAGGTCCCATTGACCTATTCACCTTAAGTCCGATCCAAAAGATGAAAGTAGCTTCGTTTGCTCAATCACAAGCCAAGGAAGAGCTACTGAAGTCACACATTGAAGATAATGAACTGCTAAATCTTGCATCTGGAGTATTGGAGAAGATAATGCCATCTTATGTGAAAGATCCGACTAGTCCCTCCTACAGTGAATTGAAAAACCTTATCATCTTGGCAAGTACACACTTTGAATTACTAGAAAAATTTGCTATGGTGAAAGTAAAAAAATAATTTGATGTCAAAAGGTTTAGTGGATTGAAGGTATTGATTGCTAAATATAAAACCGTTTTATCCACTTGTGTAAAGAATGCACATAATGATTTGTCAGAAGGTGGTAAGATCTACAAATCATGTTTGTGTCTTTCAAATGTTACTAAAGCTAATGAGAAGAAGATCAAAGATGTGGAAAATAGTTAAGCACTATTTCTGAAGGATTTGAACCTCTATCTAGTGGTATTGTGAAAATAGAAGGTGAAGTTATGTCTATGCTTAACAATATAAAAGGATTGAAGCATGAGAATGATAAGATTGTTGCTAGAGCATGCCAACTCAGAGGCATAATTATTTTAAACATTGAAATAATGTCAAGCGCTCTAAAGGAAGGAGAGGAATCTATGGCAGTTGGTGATTTGGCCAACTTGGAATCTGTAGAGACACAGTCCTACCTAATCTGTGGTCACATAATGATCATGGAGAGCCTCAAAAGAGTTTGGGATGCTAATCTAATTCAACTAAAGAAAGATTTTGTAGACATTTTTCAGTTTTTGTAAGTTAAAGAAGCATTTTTGCATAAAAGTTTTGATTGATCCATTTTTTTGGTATGTGATCCTTTCCTTTGCCATTGATGTCAAAGGGGGAGAAGAGTGGAGTCAAAAATGCTTAATCATCTCAGGGGGAGAATTATATTTTTGTATTTTTGACAACAGTGTATTTTATCTTGGTACTCATCCGACACTTAGTCATTTTTCACTAAGTGTTGCCATCAATGCCAAAGGGGGAGATTGTTGGCAAGAGACACTGTAGTATCACTTGATGTTTTCATTGATGGCAACTCTAATCGATGATCAAATACATGTACTATCATTCAATCACACCATCAGACAGATTGAAGATTAATCAGGAAGAACAAAGTATCTAGTAGCACAAGTTCATCGATTTATATGAAGATTTCATGTTAATATTGTGTGTTGTGCATCTCAGGAAATGGTTTTTGGTATAATATCTCTATTAAAACTGAAGCGCAGTAGCTCGTATCAATTCATGTGGAAGTTAGAAGATCTGGTTGGCTTATTCCTAGTTTATCTTGTATTGGAGATGACTTCATGAATGTATTATGTTGCGGATATATGAGAAGAAATTGGTTAAGTATTTTTGTGTTTTTACATCTTTTTTTGGGTCCCCTCTATGTCTTAACCAACTTTGGAGGATTCACATAAAGATTTAATTAAGGATCTAGCTGGCGGTGGTAATTATTTTTGTGTTCTATTGAAGCCGACAAAGTATAATTGAATTCTATGTTACAGATATATATATAAGATCATTCATATATTTTTGTATGATGTATGAGTTGTGTATTGATGTGAATTAAGATTTAGAGTAGAGTAGAAGAGCGACAAAGTGTAGTTTCACTTGCGCATAGGGAATTCATATTGCAAGTATGAACAAAATAGAGAAGAAGTGCATAATCAACCTGTAAGGCAGAAGATCTATTATTGTGCTTAACTAGAACTGTAATAAGGAATTTGTAGATGCTATCTTTCTCAGTTCAAACTCTCAGATGGTTTTAATTTAATTTTCTTTGTAAGGCAGTGAGCCTTCCCTTTGAGCAGTGAGCTCTAGGAAGTGTGTCTGAATACAAGTGCATTCCCCTTATTGTAAAATTCATTTGAGTATACTTAGATTAAATTGTGGATTGGCCATCCACTGTGGTTTTTCCCCTAATAGGGTTTCCACATAAAAATCCTATTGTTATGGTGTTATGTTCATTTTCTTTATGTTTATGCATTATTGTTGAATGTTGTTGATGCTTTGAAGATAAAGGTTTATAAAGTTAATTTTTGCACAACACTGATTCAACCCCCCTCTCAGTGTGTCTTGTTTCCAACATGAAGAGCTTGGAGCAATGAAATCCCCTTGGTAATCATGGGTTGACTTGGAGCATGAGATGATGTCGGTCGTGGGATGGGTTGAATGATGTTCTAGAAGGATGGTGTGAATGATATCGGTGGCATAATCCCAAGAGGTTGTTCCATAATAGTGCTTATATCATAATTAAAAGGGATTTTAGCCCCTTCCTTTGCTAATGCTAGCATGTATTGTGAAGGATTGAGTCTCATCATTGTACTGATAATCTTGTGGGTTTCAATATTTTTGACCATCTCCATGATTTTGTCTTGAGTCATTCCTAGAGGGTTGTTAGTGATATCCTCCACTTGGAAACCCCTGTCTTGAGGGTCTTATGGTTGTTGAGGAAGATTGAGTGGGGGATTGCTAGATCTGATGGGGTTAAATTTAGGTGCGGTTTGATTCATGTCACTCAGAGTGGATGTCTCCTTGTTTTTTCTCCTTGTTTCTATTTTGTTAAGATCTAGTTTAGACCATAAAATAAGGATCAACTTTCAAGAATATGAGGTGAACCTCTAATTCCTTAGGCTGGTCTAAAATTTAGGTACAAAGAAGAAAATCTAAGTTTTTTTAAGGATCGAATGATAGTGATGATATAAATGAAAGATGGATGCTATGAAGGATTGAACTCTTAGGAATTTTGGAACGATACTAAGCTTTTGGATTTTTGATTTTGATTTTGGATTTGATTTAGATTTTGGATAATGAACTCATAAAACCCTAAGATGTTGGATGTTATCTTGGAATAAATTTTTCCAAAAGATGATAATTTAATTAAGTGTATGAAGAAGGATTCATCCACACATACTTAGTCAAACAAGATGATTTTTTATTTCTTTGATTTGAAGGATTACCAAAAGTCTAGCATGGTTGATTTTTTCCAAGATTCTAAGGGTTGTTTATGAGATGGGATTTTGGTTGATGTTTGGGGGATGGATGAGAGTGTTGATTTTGATCCTAGATTGGAATTAGATAGACTTCCTTTTACAAGACCTTGGTATTGAAGAACATGCTATAATTCATATGCGAGGAACTCAAAACATTGAAAAGGACTTGGGTTTTGACAATAATAGAATGAGTAAAAATTGGGATTGTTATTTGAAGAACATTTTTAAAAGTTATAAACCAACCTCTCTCTAGCTTTGTAAAGTCTTGAAAGACACTCCTCATGAGATTTTGGACTAAGGTGTTTATGATGATTTGATTTGGGAATTTTAACTTTGCGGGAAATCATAGGATCAAGCACATGTGAGATCTAATTGTCTTTTATCTTGTTTAGATTTGGTTATTTTTACCACATCCACACTCTCTTGTTTATCTTTCCAAACTAAATGTCTATGTCTTAATTTATTTTCATCCCACAAAGTCCATTATGTGGAAATCAAGATAATCAAGGCAATAGTTCCCTATGTTGAATTTGGGGAGAAACAAATTAAGATGTTTCCAAATGTTTAGATACCTTCTAGGGATAAGAACCTTGAGGGACATGCAGTAACATGTGGACCTTTCAAAGGTATTTTTTCTTCCAAAAGGGTTTGAAATTGAGATGATTTTTTGAATGTTTGTTTTCCAATGTTTTAGATCCAAGCAAAGTGTTTTGATTCCATAGCAATGCACAACCCTATTATAGAAAAGGAAATATTTGTCGAATTCCCACTTGGATTTCTCCAGCTGTGCTTATTCAAAGCAGAGGATTAAAAGTTTGACCACACTGGCTCCCCCTTTCTTGGCACACGCTTCTCGAGTCAGCCAAGCTTTGAGTTCTCATGAATCTCCCATGACAAACTCTTCATCTCTACTTTGAATCACAAGAACGTGGGATGGCTTCAGAGGTCCGACCTCCTAACACCAACCAATAGATAGGGATTTTGGATTCTAAACAAGTTGGTTCATAATGAAGGCTCATGTTTAGAAGGTTGCACAAGAGGCAAGATCAACCCATATAAAGAGTATCACTTGCTTGTCCGTAGGAGCTCCTGTAATGGTGAGATTTTCTCAACATTCAAATTTATATACCAATTGGGAGTAGCTTGTTGTTTAGCTCATTATCGGCTTGAGTCATTCCCTTGGGAGGAAAATTCTCTAAGGGTAAACTATAGCGAAGAAGTGAATTTGTAGTTTGACCACCTAACGTATTTAGGCGAGATCACACACAATTCCTTTTCTCCACACTCGCAAGAATTGTCCAATTTTAAAGCCCAAATTTTAAGTGTGGAGGCAATCTTTTAGACAACCTAATATCACAAAAATTCTTTTGATTCTCAATATCAACGTGAAGTGTGAGAGAAGTGCATACACATTTCAATGGTATTAGTTTGTAAAAAAGGATTACAAAACAAGATAAGCACATGTTCATTTTAGACCTCAAAAGCAATAGTGAGTTATTTTTAAAGCACCAAAATTGAGAGTGAAGTTGATTGTTCAATTTTAGTCCCAAATCAAAATTATAGTAAGTGTCTAAGGTTCAATTTCAACCACTTGAAGAAATCAAATCAATGGTTAATTTTAAACCCAAAACTAAAGTGAGTTGTCCTAAAAGCAGAAAATAAAAGCGAAAAATGGAAGCCTTAGGCTTATTACAATAAGCATTTAAAAATGCTTTTTCAAGTTCAATGTCCACTTTTTTGACTTAAAATATGCCCTTTTAAAAAATTTGCTGAAACAGGGGTCAAATGCACTGAAACGGGGCCAAATTTGGTGAAACAGAGGCTAGATGTGCTGAAATAGAGGCAAAATGCACTAAAACAAATGCCAGATGTGCTGAAGCAAAGGCCAAATGTGCTAAAACAAAGGCTAGATGCACTGAAACAAAGGCCAGATGCATTAAAATAGAAGCTAGATGTGCTGAAATAGAGGCCAAATGTGCTTAAACAAGGGTCAAATGCACTGAAATAGGGGTCAAATGTGCTGAAATGGATAGTGGATGTGCTATATCGGAATTCATGAATGAACCTGTTGACAAAACCTACAAAAATATTAAAAACGGGGCTCGCCCCCATGGTGGGCACCAAAATGTGAGCACAAAACCTGCATTGACTAATAAAAGATCAAAAAAACAATGTTAAACATGTTAGTAACACAAACCTAATGCTCCCTATGAGATTCTTCAGCTAATTTAAGAGGAAAAATGAAATAAACAAGGAAACAACACAAATGAAGCATGTAATCTAACTTAAACCAACAAAACCTTCATCCCATAGGGGAATTGGTGCTTCTTTGATGTGGAAAGAAGCCCTTTCCTAATCCCTTAATAAGCTTGATGAGTTGTTGAAGATTCCAAGATGAAATTTACTATAATCTAGCTATGAAACTTAAAAACTGATGAAGAACTAAGAACTTAAATGTCTTTAGTGATTGTGCATGAAGTTGTGGATCCAAAATATGAAAAAGATGCCTCTATTTATAATGAAGAAGATTGGAAGAATGAAGAATAGGATGAATGTATGATTAAAGAAGGGACCAATGGCATTGTGCCACTTGTCAAAATGCTAATGAAGGAGAGTGGAACACTTTTTGAACAATGTGCATGTTAAATGCATGTAGGTGAAATTTGAATTTGAAGAGGTGACTTGTGTAAGAGGGGATGTAAGAGGAATTAATGCCAAATTGGCTCAAGGAGAGGACATGTAAGAGCCTTTAATGCCAAGTTGGAGGACAAAAGTACTTTGTGAGGGAGAATTAAAATAAGTGGAATATTCCAAGAATATGTCATATTTGAATAAAATGGGGTAATTAATAAATCAAATAATTTGATTTACATGTGCAACTTGCAAAAGCTAGAGGAATGGAGGGTTAGTGTTGGAGTTAATTAGGATTAATTGACTTAGATGAAGTTAGTTGATTTGACATTTGATTTAGATATTTGAGTTTATTTCAATCAAATGAGAGGATATTTGAGATATTAGTAATTTAATCAAATAAAATGATTTATTCAATTAAAAGAGATGACATTAGCATTCAATTAAATAAATTTGATTTATTTAATCAAAGAGAGAACATTAAGATTTAATTAAATAAAGTTGATTTATTTAATTAAGGGAAGAATTTAAGATTTAATTAAATAAAGTTGATTTATTTAAATAAAGGAGGAACACTATAATTTAATTAAATAAAGTTGATTTATTTAATCAAGGGAGGAATTTTGATGAGTTAATTAAATAAATATTATTTAATTAATTGGCGAGTAAAGAAATGGTCAAGGAAGAATTGAAGTTAGTTAATCAAAATTTATTGCATGATATCAATCAGGATATTTCTTGTGTCACTACAAGGTTTATTAGATGGATTTGAATTTTGCATTCTTGAATGGTGAGTTGGAAGAAGAGGTATACATTAAACAAACATAAGGCTTTCAGTTATTAGATAATCCTAATATGGTTTTCATATTGAAGAATTCATTGTATGGAATCAAGCAAGCTCCCAGAGCTTGGTATGCAAGATTGGATAGGTAGTTGTTGCAGCAGGGATTCAATAAAGGTACGATAGATAGAAATATTTACTTTAAAGTTGAGAAGGATCAAATTTTGATTGTTCTTTGAAGGAAACAAGATAATGTGCAAGAATTTTGTAAAATAGATGCATGATGAATTTGAGATGTCAAAGTTTGGGGAGATGAATTTCTTCCTTTCTCTACAAATTAGTCAGATAGAAAGATGAGTATTCATTTTATAGTCAAAATATGTCAAGGAAATGTTGAAGAAGTTTGGTATGGAAAGCTCTAAACTAGTATGTAGTCCTATGGTTACTGGTTGCAAGTTGAGAAATAATGATGAATCTCCTAAGAATGATCAAAGAAAGTATAGACCAATGATTGGTGGATTGCTATATATAACTGTTACTTGACCAGATATCATGCATGCAATTTGTATTGTGACCAAATTTCAAGATCTTAGAGAACTACATGTGGCAACAGTAAAGATGATATTCATATATTTGTAGGGTACTCTAGACTATGGTCTATGGTATCCAAAGTATACTAATTTCTCTTTAAATATTTCCTATACAGATGTAGATTACATAGGTTGTGTGGATAAAGGAAGAAGTATAAGTGGAGGTGCTTTCTTTTTTGGAAGCAAGTTGGTTTCTTGGGTAAGAAAAAAACAAGATTCAATATATTTATCTATTGTAGAGGGAGACTATATTGCTGCAACATCTTGCTGCACACAAGTGTTGTGGATGAAGAAAACCTTGAAGGATATCATAATATCATATGATGAACCTATTTATATCTTGTGTGATAATACAAGTGATATCAATATATCAAAGAATCTAGTGATGAATTCAAGGACAAAGCATATCTCAATCTGGTATCACTTTATAAGAGAGAAGGTTGTAAAAAATGAGGTGAAGTTGGTGTATGTTCCTACAAAGGATCAAGTTGCAGATATTTTCACAAAGGCTCTTCCTAAAGATACATTTGAGTATCTCTAGTAGAAGTTAGGGGTTATTGCCCCTCCTTCTTTCAACTAGATGCATAAGATTGTGCATCAATCCAGTGGAGCAGTTCAAGATTTATTCCTTTTACTTTGGATTGATGAAGACTTTCTCTTAAGGGAATCAAGTAGTAGTATTTTTGGTTGGTGAAGTTAGTGGATTGTATTTTGTGCCCCTAAGGGGGGGAGTGTAAGGAAGTAAGCTTAATGAATAGAGACTGCAGTTTCTTGTTGGTTTTGCAAGTGGTGTATACAAATGTCAAAAGGAAAGATCCTATGCAAATGACGACCTTTAAATATTGTCAATGGGGGAGAGTAAAAGAGTCAATATAGAAAAGAGAGTTGGATGATTTTATGGCCCTTTTCCATTGATGCCAAAGGGGGAGATAATTCGTTGAAAAACCATAGTGCATAATGCAGAAGAGAATATGGTCTGAAGACCATAGGGGAGAGTGTTTAGGAATAAGAGAATGAGAAGAGAGAGATGCCCCGGTTTGGGGGAGTACCAATTTTTGGAGGGTTACCACTAGAATGATTTTATTGTTGATGCTTTTTTAGAAAGTTGATATTGCCATCAATGACAAAGGGGGAGATTGTTGGAATCTTGAGTTATTTGTGAGTTGTTTGGGTATTGTCATTGATGTCAACCCCTTGTATGAAGAGAGTTTTTGAATGCTAATGGTGTTGATATTTTCAATCCTTAGCATTGGATTTTTTGAAAGCCTAGAGTTATTAGTATTGATGTCAGCACAATGTTGTTGGTGTGGTCATTGATGTATTACTTCAGTATAGTTGCAGAATTTATGATTGAATATTTTTTTGGATGTTCTATAGTTGAAAAGATCTATTGTAGATGCTTCAAAAATGTTTCAGAGATGTTACTACTCTTTTTGATGTAGCTGGTTCACTTGGTTTCCAAGTGCTTTTGAGAAAAAATTAATAAAAGATATTTTAGTGTGATAGAGTGGTGTTTAGTGTTCTGCTTCACATTTCTTCATAGTTGAAGATATGCTTGTGTGTTTTGGATATGATTATTAGAGGTGTTAGAGGTTCTATATCTATCATTTTAGGTTGTAAATGGTTTTGCAATGAAATATTTGTTTGATAGTATGTTTGTTTGGTGAAACAAGGTGTCAAGGAGAAATGAGATTTCTCCACATTTCTTCACAGTGAAGGTTCTTGGCTTATAGATCTAGGAACATGTTTATATGATCTATATCTACCTTTCCTTGAAGTTTTAGGTGTTGTGGTGTTCTACAAGGTTGTTTGGTGAGTTGGATGTCTGTGCCAGTGTATTTGGTTGCACATAATAAATGTGTCTTTAATTTTTAGGCGATTATAGTAGTAGTGGTGAATATTCTGATGATGTGGAATATTTTGAGATGTTTTGGAATGTTTTTGTGTGGTTCATGAGATCTTTCCAAACTTGGATAGGTGTGTTTGTGGATGCTTGTTAGTGTTAGTGTAGGTTTGGCCAACCTAGCATGCTAGTGCTAATTGTGGAAGTGTTGAGAAGCATGTCAGTATAGATTTGGATCCTAGTTAAGTTGTGGCATGGTCTTCCTTCACTTATTTACACCGTGGAAGTGTTTTTTTCAACCTATTTGATGTTGCATGGTTGATGTGCATATGTTTCCTTAAAGTCAAATTAATTGAAATTGTTTTAGGTCACAGATGGTTTAAATATAAGGTGATATGTTGTTTGGATTAAGAAGAGTGTGTGATGTGAATGATGTGAAAGTGATCAAGTGTGGTGATTTGAGTCTAAGATTTAATGCCTATTCTTCCTAGATGCAATGAGTAAAAGGTATCTACATTTTAGTTTTTTGAATGAGTTGTTTGTGCTTCAGTGGAACTATACCTTTGGCATAAGAGAGATACATTGTTATCAATTTAAATTGGTAGTGAGCCACCCCTTCTTCTATCTTCTTCTAGATAGTGATTCATTTGGTAGTGAGCCACTCTTTCTTTTGGGCAGTGAGCCCTTTGACAGTGAGCCTATTCTATTTAGTGTTGCTATTACTTTATATTGTGAGCTAATCCTCACCATGGTTTTCCCTTCTTAGGTTTTCCACTTAAATCCGGTGTTCTATTGTGCATGTTGTTTTAAAGTGTTGTTTTTTCTCTCGTTTAATTTCATGCTAAATCTGATAAAGGGTTTAAGGGATGATAAATATTTGAATGTTAATGAGGATTTTTATGTTCTAATAAAATAATTAATAGCCTCTTATAGATATAGGTAAATGTTGGAATGCTTCTAGGAAAATTGCTAAAATAAATTTGAGGTCCAAAGAAGAGAATATTATTGGTCAAGGACTTATTAAATGAGAATGTATCAAATAGTTAATGTTCCATGATAGGTAAAATATGATGAGAATGTGGAAGATCCTTCATATGAATAAGAATATTTTTTTTCTAAGTATCTTCCCAAGATGGATCAAAGTAGTAAAGAATATAAGAAAATTGAAAGAACTAAGAAATTTATTGATAGGGTTAGAGATTGATTGGCTATAATGAAAAAAGATTCAATTTATGGTTAGAGAATATTCAAAGGGAAAAGAAAAAGTAAAAAAAGAGGAATATGAGCCCTATATCCCCTCCTTTATAGTCTCTAAAATATCACACAATTCTTCCTCATTTAGTTGTAATTTGAACCCATTCTCCTTCAAGATATCCAACTATAGGTTCATCAAAAGATCTCAAAAAATCCAATTCATTTGCTTAAAATAATTTCATCACCTGAGATTACTACCATATTATCACCTAATAAAAATATAATTAGTTCTCCTAAAGTAACCCCATATCCCCATAAAAATCCCACTCATCTCCCTAACACTTCAAAATATCAAGATACTCATAAAAAAGATAAGGATGATAATCAATAGGAGGATACTCAATAAGAGGGGTCAACCATATAAGGGAATCCTTAATGGTTTAATTAGATCTAGAAAAATAAAAGGGTAATTAAAAATACTTTAGATGACCTTGATCAATTAACTTTAATATTTCCAAAGCCAAATCCTATAAAGAGAGAAAGAGTAAGATCAAATATAACTATATGTGTACATGTATTCCAGTATGCACATATAATACCTCTATTATTAAATTTACTTTAAGTATATTTATAACCATTAGATATTATGATAGCTAATTTTCCTATAGGGAAGCCATCCATGGAAGAAGTCAAGAAAAAATATAATTCCTCCATTGCCTTGAGTAAAAAAATGGAGAAGGATAAAGTGGCCTATCTCATTTCCTACATTGAGAACTTGGTTGGTCCTATTGATCCATCTATTATAGCTTCATATATATAGTCTTGTGTGAGGGGGAGAATGTTAGACTAGAAGAGGGATCAAAACATGCTAATATAAGAATCTAAGCTGAGATTAAACACATTAATCTAAGATCTAAACCTACACATAAAAAATGAAACTAAGCTATTTTAACATGCATAAACGAATCTATGATTAAAAAAATGAATGTACAAGAATAACACAATCTTACCATCCCATAGTGGAGTGTATTTTCCTGATGTTGGGTTGTTCTTATCACCATGTAGTCTCCAAAGTTCATGTGCAAAAGCTTGATGAGTGATTGTTTTGGTTTGTTGATCAAAGAAATGGTGAAGCTCTATAAATTTTGTTCTTGACAACACTTCATTGCTCAATGTATGTTGATTCTCTAATCCTTATTTGTGAGGAAATGGGTTTGTTATATAGAAAATGAGATTTGAAATGGACAATTAGGATCGTGTTGAAGAATATCTAGATCAACGGTCATAGTGTGTTGAGAGGACTTAGACATGAGAAAATTGTGCAAAGTTGATTGCACAATTTGGGTGATTGAGAAATAGATTGGCTAGTTAGGGATGTGATTGTTCAGTTAATAGATTTAGTTTGATTAGTCAAGATTTTGATGGCTTAGTTAGGAATGTGATTGATCAATTAACAAATTAGATTGCTCAATCAAAAAGTGGGTGAGGAATATGAATTAATTGATTTAATTAATTAATTGCTTTTTGGAGTTGAATGTGCAAATCAAGTTTGACTTTTGCAAACAAAGTTGCATTAGTTTGATTTGATTTTTGATAATTGATTTGAATAGTTTGATTTAATTATTTGAATTTTGGAGAGAAAGCATCGTAATTAAATTATTATGATTTAATAATTTAATCATCTTAGGGGAATAAGGTGATTTAGTGACGAAATTAAATAATTGACATTATTTAATCAATCAAGATGAAATAAAGTGAGATTAGGACTTCATTAAATAAATGCGATATATTTAATTGGTCAAAATGATGAAACGTGAATTAATCAAATAATGTTGTTTTATTTAATCAATAGCGAAATTAGGGTTTTTAAGACTTTATTAAATAAATAAAATTTATTTAATTTGTCTGAAATGATGAAAAAGTGAATTAATCAAATAATGTTGTATTATTCAATTAATAGAGGAATTAGGGTTTTTGATTTCGTTTTGATGTGGTGTGATGTGCGATATTGTGGGATGATTCTAAGACAATCCAAGACATTACGAGATGATTCTGAGATGTTCTGAGACATTACAGGATGATTTTGAGCTTTTTCAGGATGGTTCTGAGATGTTTTGAGACATTTTAGGATGGTTTCGAGATGTTTTGAGACATTATGGGATGATTTTGAGTTGTTTCACGATAGTTCTGAGATGTTTCGAGACATTTTGGGATGGTTTTGAGATGTTTCGAGACAATTCTGAGTCATTTTGAGATGTTATGAGATGATTCTAAGTCATTCTGAGATGTTATGGGACAATTTTGAGTCATTTAGAGATGTTATGGGAAAATTTTGAGTTATTTTGAGATGTTACAGGATAATTCTGAGTCATTCTAAGATGTTACGGGACAATTTTGAGTCATTCCAATATGTTATGGGACAATTCTGAGTCATTCTAAGATGTTACAAGACAATTTTGAGTCATTTATGTTGGACTCAAGGGAACATTAAGAGGGGGGTGAATCAGTGTTCTGCAAATCGTAACTTTATTGATCTAATATTTAAACCATTTCAACATTAAACTAAAAGAAGGATGCAAACACACAAATTAATCATCCACAACACCATAACACAAGGATTTTTACATGGAAACCCTGTTACGGGAAAAACCATGGTGGAGGTCAATCCACAATTTTAGTACTCAAATATAAGTTTTACAAAAGAGAATGCACTTGCATTCAGGCACACTGCCTAGAGCTCACTACCTTACAAAATGTTTAGATTAAAACCATCTGAAGGATTTGAACTGAAGTAGTAGAATCTACTTATGCCAAGTTATAGTTCCGGTTAGGCTCATAAATAAGATTTTGGACCTTCTGACTGATTCTTCTCTTCAATCTACTCTGCTCTGCTCTTCTCTGCAATTCACATCATAAATCCATGCACATATGAATTCACACCACTATCCTTCTAATTTTTTCACCACACCCTAATATACTTTGTATCACACACGTTCACTTTTTCAAAATTACATTACCAATCTCAGATATATACCCGCCATTAAGGATTTGATCATTCATATATCTGCTTACATAAAACATAAAATACTTTTCAACTTTCGGCTAAATCCATAACTAATTATTTATGTGCACCACCCATAGTTGGTTAAAGCATAGTGAGGACCCAAATAAACATATTTGAACAAAAATTTTTTTAACCAATTACTTCTTAAACATTCACAATGACTATTTTTTCCAAGTCGGCCTTCTAGCACAAATAACCAAAAAATTAGTGCATCGGATCTCCTAGATCATAAATCAGTGAATGCGTAGCCACAAAAATCTAGAATAAGGTATTCTAGATACCCGACGATCTTCCCTGAGATACACAACATGAACTAATAAGAAGATAATGCACATTGATTGATAGACTTGTGTTTAATCAGATGCCCTATTCTTCATTCTGTTATGCCAGTATGAACCAATACTAAACTATGGATCAAATGAATGACTTTAGGTTGCCATAAATGACAACACTAGAATCCATATGCCAACAATATCTCCCATTGGAATTGATGGAAAAACTTTAATTCAAAATGACTAAGTGTCAAAACCAATATGAGTACGCTGCCAAACTTCAAAAATCCAAAACATAGCCCCCCCTTAGATTGATGAGGCATTTTTCACTGCTTTCTCTCCTCCTTTGACATCAATGAAAAAGATGGAATCCTTATGCCAACAAAACACTTGATAGAACATGTGTTCAATCTCCCATTTTGAAATATAACCAAAACTTTTAAAATTTTGAAAACAAAAAACTGCTACTTAGAAAATTATCTTGTGATTCTCTTTCATTTCCAAGAGGAATTTCTTCCAAGCTTCTATTGCAATCCCAATGATTATTATAATGTTATTATTCTTAGATGTCCTATTGACAATCTCAGTGAGGGATTCTAAAATTGTTATTGCAGCTTCTAATTTTTCACCTTTCCTCAATATCTCAACCATTTGTTCCAGTCTGCATTCAGTTAGGTCCTTCAATTTCCAAAAAGTGTGCACGAGTGTGTTTTTAGTGAACTAAAATTTTGTGTGCTCAGACTATAGCTTTTGAGTTATTTTGTTGATTGCACCATACTGATCCTGAAACATATCAAAAAAATTCCAATCCCATTCAATTCTATTTCAATTTGCTCCAACTTGTCTTTGTATTTCCCAACTGCATGAGGCCAATGGATGTGGTAGTTGTAGATGTTATTTTCTACACTTGTGCATTGCCTTAGCTCATTCATCTTATTTTTCAACTTGGTAAGCGGTAGCCTGAACTATCCTTTCAAATGAGAGATTGCTTCTTCTTCTTCTTTGCTTTGAAATTCAGAGTCCAAAATATCCTTAATGCATTCAATCATTTCGTCAAGTAAAATATTCTGCAAATTCTCCAGTTTGATCTGATTGTGTAATACATGAGCACTTAGTACACTTAGAATCATATCCTGATCATATGAGGGTCTGATATACCATAACTGAGCAATTTTCTATATTCCACCTTCCTTGTGAATAAGTTGATATAGCTTCTCTTTTGTCAAGTCATCTTCTTCTTCACTTTCTTCTGTTATTTCCTTTTCTTGTTCTGATCCGGCTGAATCCCACTCTTTTCCCTATATGTCCCCAGTTTCCTCATCGGATTCCTCATTTGGTATATCTACAATCTCTCGTTCCTTTCCTTTTCCTTAAATTTTTAGAATCTTGCATTCCAGAGGAGTATAGACCACAATTTATTTTTCTCTTTTCTTCGTTCTCTCCATCCCACTAGAAGAGGAACCAACTTCAAGTTCTTTTACCAGAAGAGAAATACCAACTGATCCAAACTTTCCTAGCAAACTCTTAAATAAATTTTCAAATTCTTGATCACAGTTAGCCAAATTCTTAGAGTGTGTGTAGATTTGTTTGCACACCGGTTCATTTACTTTCCACACCACATTGTTGTTCATTGGTAAAAAATTCAGAAAGTACATTACTAGACATATGGCAAGAGTACCAAACCTGAAAAGGTAATCTATCATCTTCATTAATTGCACATTTTCCATCAGTTGATCCTTCAATAGACCACATAGGTCAAAGTCCTGGCCTTTCATTACCATTTTGTGTGAGATGTAGATTGCACCAGGCAAAGTTGCTCCTTCTCTATTCCTGAAAAATATTTTATATGGTACGCCATGCACAATGTACCTTATCACATGGTTTTGATTGTCAAGATTATCAATTCCCTTTGATCTCCAATAACTCTGGTTAGGGTTTCGATTTCTTTATTCCAAATTTCTTTCTTTCTTGGTATATCCCCAACTCTGCATAATCCAGTTAGATTTTTAATTACTTCCTTTGAAATGATGTTGGGTTTTTTCCAAAATAAAAATTTCATCATTCAATCTACTCAAAATGAATTTAATGATTTCCGTGTTCTCAAAATAGGGAAACTCATTCCAAATGTCCAAATTCTTGTGTTTGGCTTCTTTCACCCATTTCAATACATTGGGAAACAAAAAATATCTTATGGCTCTAATATTTTCACTGTTGTATTCATCTAAATTGTTTGACCCTTTAATTTTTTCCATTTTTCCTTTCGTACAACCACATGCCAAAATATATGGACATTCTGAAAACAACTGAAATACTTGATGAATTTTGAGATTCGCCACTGAATTAACTTTACTCCTTCAAGATTCTACTACAAACCACTTTTCTCCTTCTCTTCTTCGATGCAAACTGACAAACGAGGGTTACAACTTATATTTTATAGCTTGCACACTTGTAATAAATGCCTTTTCCCTAGGTTTTCTGGACACTCTATTTTCTCAGACAATAGAAAAATTCTTCTACGAAAATATGATTTCTTTGCGTTTTCTTGTGAGTGTTTTAAAAATCCTTTGTAGATCATTATTACACCTTTTGATAAACTTCTCATGATTTGGTACCATCTTATGGATAGGGGAAAAATGTTTTTCTTGAAAAACTTCCCCTGGGCCAATGGCTTGAGATTAATTTTCAGAGGAATTATCGGAATGAGGTTCTGGTGCAGAGCCATTTCCAACATCAGATTTGTTCTTCCTTACCCATGCATTCTTCATATGATATCTTATTTCATCCACAATCATTTTTCCTTTTTCTTTATCATTTTTCTGTGCATTTCTGTCTTTGTATATCAGACCTCTTTTACCCACATTTTTACTTGTGCAAAATATTGCAATGTGACTGTGTCTATTGCAATTGTAGCACACAATATTTCCTTGTCCATACCAATCATTCCATTGATTTTTTCTTGATCTACATTGATTAGAAATATTCCCAATTCTTCCACAAGTATAACATTCAACATTCCTTCTATTGACAGAGTAGTTTGACACATTTTTGCATTCAATTGATTTATGACCAAAACTTTTGCAATTGAAACACTAACCAGAGAATGATGGATTAATTGATTTCATTTGAATTCTACACTGAGTAGCCATATGACCAAATTTATTACAAGAAAAACAATATCCATTAAATTTTTGAGCATTAGGCTGTCTTATTGGATACCTTCCATCTTTGTTCATTTGATTTCATTACCGGAAATTTATTTGTCCAAATCCAGAACTTTCTCCTTTCTCATATCCAAGACCTCCCTTGTCTTTAGAATTATTCTATCCTTGAGTCATCTCATCAAGATTAACATAACTAATCTTGAACTTATCCTTGTATTCATTTGCAGTAGTAAGTTCATCTCTGAGAATAATAAGTTGTTTTTCAAGTTCTTCTTCATTGTTTTTGGATTGTTGCAATTCACTTTCTAACTGAATGAATCCTCCATTTTCTCTTCTACATTCATTAGATCTTTCTTTTAAGGATTGAGCAAGGTTCTCCTCATTCTTCTTTCTATCTTCAATTTCTTTAGTTAGCTTCATCACCATGGATTCCATCTCATGTTTTATGGTAGCATTGTTTCTAGCAAGCTTTTCACATTCTTCAGTTATTTCCTTCAAGATTTGATTCAAGTGAGAATCATCCATGTTTTCACTCTCTTTCTGCTTAATATGATCACATAGATCCTTCCTCTATTCCCTAGATTTAACAATCTGATCC
Organism: Sequoiadendron giganteum; assembly: GCA_007115665.2. Lineage (NCBI taxonomy): Eukaryota > Viridiplantae > Streptophyta > Pinopsida > Cupressales > Cupressaceae > Sequoiadendron > Sequoiadendron giganteum. The sequence continues at coordinate 408,259,515 of CM021103.1, read as the reverse complement.
TTCAATGTCTGAATGAATTTCTCAGCATCCCTAAGATTTTCTTTCAATTCCTAGACTTCTTCTTTAGACTGATCAAGGTCATCAAGTGCCACCACAAGTTGTTGCTAAAGACTACCAGAGTCCATTTCATCCCAAGATCCACCTAAAGATTCTAAAATTCTTCCAAGGAACTAGTTGATCTGATACCAATTGTTGGACTCAAGGGAACACTAAGAGGGGGGGTGAATCAATGTTTTGAAAATATGAACTTTATTGATTTGATATTTAAACCATTTCAACATTAAACCAAAAGATGGATGCAAAGACACAAAGTAATCATCCACAACACCATAACACAAAGATTTTTATGTGGAAACCTTGTTAGGGGAAAAACCATGGTGGAGGTCAATCTACAATTTGAGTACTCAAATATAAGTTTTACAAAAAAGAATACACTTGCATTCAGGCACACTACCTAGAGCTCACTGCTCAAAAAGAAAGGATCACTACCTTACAAAATGTTTAGATTAAAACCATTTGAAGGATTTTAACTGAAGTAGTAGCATCTACTTATGCCAAGTTATATTTTCGGTTAGGCTCATAGATCAAATTTTGGACCTTTTGATTGATTCTTCTCTTCTCTCTGCTCTACTCTTCTCTATAATCCACATCATAAATCCATGTACAGATTAATTCGCACCAATATCCTTCTGAATTTTGCACCACACCCTAATATACTTTGCATCACACACATTTTATTTTTCAAAATGACATTACCGATCTTATATATATATCCGCTTTCAAGGATTTGATCATTCATATGTCTACTTACATAAAACATAAAATAGTTTTCAACTGTTGGCTAAATCCATAACTAATTCTTTATGTGCAGCACCCATAGTTGGTTAAAGCATAGTGAGTACCCAAATAAACATATTCAAACAAAAAAACATTTAACCAATTACTTCTTAAACATCTACAATGACTATTTTCACCAAGTCGGCCTTCTAGCACAGATAACCAAAAAATTAGTGCACCGAATCTCCTAGATCGTACACCAGTGAATGAGTAGCCACAAAAATCTAGAATAAGTTATTCCAGATACTCGACAATCTTCACTGAGATGCGCAACACGAACTCATAAGTAGATAATGCACATTGATCGATAGACTCAGGTTTAATCAGATGCCCCATTTTTCATTATGTTCTGCTAGTATGAACCAATACTAAAATGTGGACCACATGAATGAATTTAGGTTGCCATCAATGACAACACGAGAAGCCATATTCCAACAATTTTGATATTTTATTGGACAATTTCGAGTCATTCCGAGATGTTAAAGGATGATGTTTAATGTTGTTTGAGGTTGTTCAATGTTGTTTGATATTGTTCAATGTTGTTCGGGGTGTGTGAAGGTGTTAAGTCAATTTCACATGTCTACATTTTACCCCTCTTTGATACAAAGTGTTAGTTGCTTTGTTTCAAATATTTTGTTTTTAAGATCAAGTTTTTCAAAAAATTCATGCCCCACTATGCCCTAGTGTTCAGTGGAATGATGTTAGGACTTTGTGCTACCCTCTTGAGAGGTTGGACAAAAATTTCAAGCTTTGAGGTCAAGCTATTGACACTATTGTACTTCAATTTCAATGTTTTTCAGGTGAAATGTTAAATCCATAGGTGCATAGTTTCTGGTTGCGGTGTTTTCCAAAGCTTCTAATTTGAAAGTAGGAAGATTCCCTAAGTTTAATTAGGGTTTCCTAGATGAAATTAGGGTTTTCTTGAAGTATTATATAGGAAATTTTTCTTCAAATTAGCTCATTTATGCTTTGATCCTCTTGCTAATTCTTGTCTCTAGTTTTCACATTCAGTTATTTGTTGAGGAATAATTCTGAGATTCAAGGTTGCCCCACATCGTTCTAAGCTTGTTCAGTAGTTTGGATGACCTTTAGGCATTTGTGCTTGATATGTACCTTTTCACTTTTTGATTTCATCATGTTTCATTCTCGTTGTGCATGTACAAATTTTTGTTAGTCAATAGCACTATTTTTTAGATTCCTACGCAATTGCATTAGTTTTGGCACTTTTTCCTTGTGAAAACTATGTAGTTTTCTGAAATTTGCACTGTTGTTTTATGCTTTTGACCTGAAACTGCACAATTATCTAAAAACTACACTATTGACCTAAAACTGCGCTATTGACCTAAACTTGCACCCTTGTTTCTATGCTCTTGACCTCAAACTATGTTATTTCCTGAAAACAATGCCACTATTTCATGCTTTTGACCTAAACCTATGTAGTTTCTTGAAAACAATGCCCTTGTTTGGTTTTTTGTTGAGCATTTTCCTTAGAACCTAGCAATTGACCTCTCCTTATGTTGTTTTCTTTTAGAATTTGTTCTAAATCCTATCATTTGTCTTTTTGTCATCATAAATTTCATTTATCATCATGCCCATGCCATTTTTTGTTGATTCACATGTTTAGAGTGAAACCCCAACATCCTATTTTATAGCGATTACAAGTGAGTCTCGGACCACTTATGATGAGAGAGAGACATCCTTGCCATTTGTTCGATCCAATTGCCCATTTCGGTGTGTTGGATTGGGAATTCCTTGATGTTGTGGGATTAAATTATATTTGTTACATGCCTCTGATTAGGACTCATATGGCGATGATGATTTCTCTAGTGGAGAGGTGGCACTCTGAGACGTCCTCCTTTCATTTTCCTACAGGGGAGGCTACCATTACTCTTGGGGATGTTTGGAGGATACTTCATCTTCCTATTCATGGTGAGATTGTTATGTACTAAGTTCAATGAGGTGTCTATGCTATGAAGCATTTGTTAGGCATTGCACACTTAGATGTTCACAATTCAGAGGTTGATTTATCTAGGTTTTCTGACAGCGTAGATCCTATCATTGTTGTCCTTTGTGGTTTGGTATCATGATTAGTTGTTCCTGATAGGCAAGGTTTCCAGTTTGTTGTGGGTTGGGGTACATGTATTGAGAGTATGCTAGAGCATGGTATGAGATACACCTAGGGTGCTTGTTTGCTTGCTCATCTTTACTAAGATATGCACGAGGTCATGTATAGGGGCAAGAATTCTATGTCTGTAGGTGTTTCACTTTTGCACATTTAGGAATGGGAGCATATTGCAGTGACTCATCTAGATGGGATACATGATCGTTAGTTAGATGATCCATACTCTTATCATTATGGGGACTTTATGCATTACACCTCTCCTAGGGACCTGCATTATTGGTACTGTGTGTTTGATGAGATGCCTAGTTTCGTGTGGAGAACTTATATGAGCTATGAGGTTTGGCCAAAGGATATTGATCAACTTATGTACTACTGACAGACCTATTGGTTGATTGGTCGTTCATCTTTTGTGATAGAGCATTATCTACCAGACCGAGTTTGTTGCCAATTTGGAGAGAGACAAGGGTGGGTTCCTAATGAGTATGAGGCTTGGTTTGGTTAGACTAGTTGGGAGGCCCATGTATGGGGTCTCCAGGTTGATGTAGATACTATGATTGTCGAGTTTGGAGAACTTTCCCTAGTTGGTTGGGGTTGGCCAGTTGGTGTGGTAGATCTAGGTAATACTCATGATTATGATGATTGGTGGGCACAAGGTAGTACTTTGAGGCTTACTGATCTTGGAGGTGATCCCATTGTGGGTAGAGCAAGTATTATAGGTCGTTGCAAGGAGAGACAATGTGTTGAGGTTCTCACATATCAATTAGATTGAGCTCGATGTGATGAGGCACATGGTATTGAGGATAAGATGGTGCCTCTTGCGTAGGGTCAGATACAAGTTTCGGGTCCTCCACCAACTAGGGATATTGATATATTGCTAGTTTAGATGAATTTGGATAGAGATGTAGAGATTGTGCAGTGATAGGCCATAGAGGCTTTGGTAGAAACCTTGAGGGTTGAGCGAGAGAGCGAGATTGGTTGATGACATGTTGTTGAGGCTCAAGTGCTATTACTGAAAATAGAGAGAGATACTTTTTGGGTAGATCATGATAGTATTTGAGCTGAAAAAGATTGATATCTATAGAAATCCACCTATTATTAGACCTTATATGATGCTATTGTTCCTAGGGCCTCTCAACGTCCACGGTTTGGGGAGCCGAGTGCTATGAGTGATGGCGGTGGTGGTGCAGGTGCAGGTGTAGACGATTAGTCTATGAGATAGCTATATATTTTTGGTGGTTAGTAGTGTTTTGTCCCTCCTATCAGGGTCTTACTTTTTTGGTACTTGATCTTCATGTTGTTTCATGGCGCAGAGGCATTTTGTAGACATGTGTTATATATTCATTGGTCTAGTTGAGACCTCATATATATGTTATGATTTTGTATTATCCTATCACACTTGTCTCACTATGGATGATGCACTTATGACATATTCCCTTTTTGATGATGATACATATGAGATATACCTTCTTTGATTCAACCTCATTTTATGTTTATGTGATGGTGATATATGATGATGTATGTTTATATGTGTTTTTGTGCTTTTTTGACGTATGAATTTGATGTGGAGAAATGAATCATACTTTATCTCATTTTATGATGTGATTTATGTTGATAAGTGAATGCCCCATACATGATATGTGATGTTTTTATTGGTTTATTATCATCATGATAATTATTGATAACATTTGTGGATGCAATATGGATATGCTACTGATGTTGTTTTATGTAGGATGGATGTTAATCAGAAGAAATATCGATGATAGATAGAGATATGATGTTAATTAGAAGAAATATGATTATGTATATTTGTAGAAATATGATGATGGATAGACATTTGATGTTAATTATAAGAACTGTTGATGATGGATAATGATATGATGAGTTGCTTTTGTTTCCCTTTAGAGACTTCATGATTTGAAAAAACCTGTTTGATGTAGAAAATAGTTACAATGCACCAAGCTATGAATTACCAAGGTGACTTTGTATCCATTGCATGGAATTTGACTCTGCAAACAAAGAGTATCATTGTTCATACCATACATACAATTTTTTTGTTTAAAGTATAGGGGGGTTGCATGAAAAACATTTCAGACCAGTCACACAAAGAGGTATAGAACACTTGACATGTAACTACTTCATGAACTATTTTAATACAACTTCCATACCCAATAAAGCAAGTATTCGCCATGGTAATATCTTAAAAACAACAAATCCAAAGGACGCTCAATTTCCCCCATTACTTCTTCTCTAAATCCTTATGGACATCCTCAAGAGATCTTGGGAATGAGTCAATAAAATAAATCACAAAAATTAAGACCACAAAAGGATAAAAACAAAGTTGTAGTATCACTTTCCATATATACTTGGGGTGGGGCTATTATCCATTGTTGATCATGTCTATCGTGGAACAAATCTGTTAAAGAATATCTCAAGATGTTGTTGGGACTTGTTTAAAAAGATAGGTAGTTCATACTTTGACATTGTCTTCGTCTGTTTATAGTCAACTCTTATGTGATTGTTTTTCTTGAAAGTTCTGGATTTTGATGTTTGATTTGTTTGTTTGTTTTGTCAAAGGATGATTGTGACTATTCATTTATTATATATTTTGATGACAGGATGATGGGATGTGTCTTTTTGTGTTTTTGTTTTTTTTTCTAAGTTTTATGATGCTATTTTTTGTTATTTTTAGGAGACTAACCTAGGGCCTCGGGGGCTCATCACAGATAAGCCTTTCGTACGTTGTACACATAGAGGCTCGTAGTTCGCTTGGTTTGACCTTTTTGACCTTTTCTATTTTGTGAATGTTTTTATTTTATTTTGTATATTGTATATGTTTTTGGGATATTGTATGTTTTGACTAAGTTAAAATAAAGCATGTTGGAAACCTAAGGGGACTGACCTAGGGTCTCAGGGGCTAAAAATCCTTGCCTACATTGTACATGCAAAGACCATGCAGTTTGACCTTTTGACTCAAAGCATGAATTGTTTTTGGGAAAACGCCATCAATAGCTTGGATTGATATCTCGTTTATGTGTCTAGAGGGCATGTTATGGGAAATATACTTGAACTAGCTAGGAGGTTCAATCAAATTTTGATAACTTAGACTATTTGAGTGAAGGAATAACCCAACGATGTTTTTTTTTTTTAATGTTTTTCACATGTTTTTTATTTTTGTTGTTTTCTAGTGTTTTTGAATTTTGTTGTTTTATGACCATGATCAGATGCTGCAAGATCTAATCCATGAGCTTCAAGAAGTTTCCCCCAATAAAATTACTTACCTTAATTAGTGACAAGCCATGGTTGGATATATGATTTATGAAATGTATGGGTGGATGCCATGAAAAAGTGTTGATAGATAATGATGCATGTTTTATTCACACATAGCGCCTATTTTCTAGGTTCTCACTATGGTACCTATTCTAGGAGAACCAAAAAGTGGTTTTCACTCAAAGAAAATTTTATTTCTCTTTACTATTTTTCTTTATTTTTTATTTTTTTTTGTATTTTTTATCTCTTTTTTATTTTTTTTTGGATTTTTACCTTTTTTCCTGGGGTATTCTAATGTGTTTCATGTATAGAACTTCTTGAGGTGGTTGTTGTTCAATGGCTTAGCTAGAGGTTCTCCTTTGGGAGTAGCCAAGTGATATTCCCTAGAGCCATAGCTTGTTTTTATGCCAAATGGGCCTAACCAGTTAGGTTCAAATTTTTCCTTGAAATCTTGATTCAATTGTATCTTTTGATTATGCTTGAGGACTAAGTCACCAACTTGAAAGTTTTTGTCTTTGATTCTCTTGTCATAGCTTTGTTTGAGCCAATTTTGATAAACCTATAGATGGTTTAACATGCTCCAACACCTTTCATCTAGGAGCTCTAATTCATTCAGTTTGGATACCCTATATTCTTCGTTACTGACCATGCTTTAATGAGACTTGCAATGAGGGGATTTTGACCTCAATAGGTCATACAAATTTTGATCCGTAGACCAAGGAAAAGGGTGTGACACCATTAGGTGTGTGTCCTGATTCGATAAGACCATAAGGTTGGGTTTATCTGCAAATTCCAATCACAACCAACATCATTGATAGTCTTTTTCAATATTTTCAGGATTGTTTTATTGGATGCCTCTACCTAACCATTCCCTTAAGGATAGTAGGGTGTATAAAATCTATGTTGGATAGAGAACTTGGAACAAAGTTCTTGGACATCCTGATTCTTGAATGGTGTGCCATTGTCTATTACAATTTTCTTTGGGATTCCATACCTACAAATGAGATAATTCAAAATGAATTTTGATATCTGTTTGCAAGTGATATAGGTCAGTGGAATTACCTCTATCCATTTAGTGAAGTATTATATTATGGTGATAATGAATTTATGCCCGTTGGATGAAGCAGGTGATATCTTACCTACCAAGTCTAAACCCCATTGTGAAAAAGGCCATGGTGTTGTGATGGGTCTCAAATCTTGTGTTGGTGCATGAACTAGATCATTGTGTTTCTAACATTGTCGAAACCTTCTAGAATGTTGAATGTAGTCTTGCTCCATGGAAGGCCAATAGTATCCTACCCTGAGTAGCTTCTGGAATAGGTTAGGTCCACTAGAGTGGGATCCAAAAATACCTTCATGGAATTCTTGTAATTTCATTGTACTTATTCTTCATTAAGGCACTGGAGTAACATACCATATAGGCTACGATGGTATAGGGTTTCTCCTAAGATCATAAAATGGGAGGTTCTACAAGTGAAGGTTTTCTTCTAAGTAGTCGTTAAGTCAAGTGGTATGATCTTGGTACCATGGGGAGTTAGGACCAGCAACAACACATACCATTTTTTATTTTGTGATTTCGAATGTAGGTACAAGAAGATGCTCCACAAGGAATTCATATTTAGGCACATTCTAAGGAATATCAAGCAGTGATCCTATCATTTCCATTGCATTAGTAGCTCTGTTATTGATCCTAGGAACCTATTCAAAGGTTATTTTGACAAAGTACTCGAAGTTGTCCACCATTCTTTTTTATGGTAGCAATTTTTCATCTTTTATTTGGTATTCATCATTCACTTGTTTGATTACTAGCTAAGAGTCTCCAAATACAAGTAGCTCCTTTATTCTCCATTCAATCGCCATTTTGAGCCCCATGATAAGAGCTTCATATTCTGAGATGTTGTTTGTGCAGGGGAATGAAATCCTATAGGGTTTGGGTATACTATCTCCTTGTGGTGTGAGAAATAAAATACCTGCTCCAGAACCATGTTGAGTATGGGACCCATCAAAGTATAGAGTCCATTGGCCTGTTTGTTTTGTCATCAAGACACTCTCATCTATAAAATATGTCATGAGAGTTTCATGATCATCTACGAGTGCTTTGTCTAGTTGGTCTGCTATGACGTGTACCTTTATAACTTGCATGTCCATGTACTCTATATCAAATTCACTCAGGATCATTACCTATTTGGCTATTCGACCTATTAAGGCTACTTTTCTTAGTAAATATTTGAGTGGGTCCACCTTCGAAATTAGTTTCACTTTTATATTTAAGATGTAATGTCTCAAATTTTGTGTTGAAAACATGACTAAGAGACATGCTCTTTCAATGGTTGAGTAGTTTAGTTCATAGCCAACTAGTGTTCTACTGATATAGTACACTACCCTTTCTTTATTGTTATTATCTAGTTGGGCCAAGATAGCTCCCAATGTTGCTTATGTGGTAGACACATAAAGTATCATCTCCTTTTTTGGAATAGGTGGTGTACACATCTAAAAATGGTCATGGTCGATTGAACCTGTTAATTAATTAAATATGAATTATTTAATTAATGTTTCTTAAGTCTTCCACATATAAATAAATTTAATTATTTATTTATATTGTTCATTTTCTAATTCTTTTGATTTAATTAAATAAATAAGTTTATTTAATTAATGCTACCTTCTTCTTAATTAATTAAATAAATTTTACAATTTATTTACATTAATTATCAAAGTTTAAATTCTAAATTTAAATGATATTCTTCTCTCCGCATTTAATTAAATACTTTCAATATTTAATTAAATCATTTTCTAATTTCCCACTTCTCTCACAAAATTAAATATTCTTAATATTTAATTAAAAGGCTTTTTTCTTTTCTCATAATTAAATATTTACAATATTTAATTAAAGCCTTTCCATATTTCTTTCACACATAATTAAATATTTATTTATTTAATTATGAGAGACACCTTTCAAATGGTCTCTTCATTTTCTGTCTCTCTGAATTCCATCTTCTTTTCGAATTCTCAATCTCTCACCGTTCATTTCAACAGGTTTGAACTCGACCGTCGATCTTGGCCAATTGAATTCCTACCTTCAAAAATCTATAAATACAGCCCTTTCATGAGCTAAAAAGGACCTCGAATCTCATACTTTCATGCGTAGTTATTATAGTCGCAATCGTAGCAATTCATAGCATTTTTAATTCAATAGTTCAATCTTGTAGATGCATATGCATTCATAATAATCTCATTCTCTCAAGTGCCATTCTATAAGTTGTGTTTGCACAACTGAGAGCAAACATATTGAAGTGAATCCTTGGAGATAGAGGACAATGGAACGAATTTGAAGAAGCTATTGTCAAAGAGTTTGAATTTGTTTTATTTCTTTAGTTTTCTTCAATCTAATGTTTCATTGGTGTATTAGATTAGATTCAATTTAATTGACACATTCTAATGTACACAGGTGGCATGAGTACAAGAGGAGCAAGTAGATACTGATTGACTTGATGGAATGATTTTTCACATCTCCCATCCCATTTGAAGGTGATTTATTTGTGTAGGAGATGAGTGAAAGGGTGGCACTTGTCTACCAATTGTGTGATAAATCTCCTGATGGATTGTAGTTTCCCTTGTAGGCTTCTCAACTCTTTGAGTTTCTTTGGAAGAGGCATATCTATTATAGCTTTTACCTTGGTGGGATCTACTTCTATCCCTCTTCTTGAAACTATGTACCCCCAACAACTTTCCAAATGTTACTCCAAACACACTTTTTAGGATCGAGTCTAAGATTGTATTGTTCTAGTCAATCAAATACTCTTGCTAGGTTTGTCAAGTGATCTGCCCTTTTGATTGAATTTTCTAAGATTTTGTCCACATAGTCCTCCATGATTGTGTGTAGCATGTCATGGAATATGGTCATCATCGCTCTTTGATAGGTTGCTCCTGTATTCTTTAGACCAAAAGGCATTACATTCCAATAGAAAGTTCCCCAAGCACAAGTGAATGTTGTTTTGTGTTGGTCATCTAGAGAGATATTTATTTGGTTGTATCCAAATAAACCATCCATTAAGGAAAACATCTCATGCCCTATTGTTAGATCTACAATCATGTGAATTCTTGATAGCAGAAAGTCATCTTGTGGACAAGCCTTGTTCAAGTCTCTAAAGCTTGTAAATATCCTTATGCCCCCAGTAGGTTTGGACACTAGAAATAGATTTGATATCCATTGTGGATAGTCGATGGGTTTGATGAAACCCACATCTAGTAACTTCTTTAGTTCCACCTTTACCAGTAATTCTATCTGGGGGTTCATTTTTTGAGTTTTTGATTGATAAGCTTTGTTCTAGGGATGACAAATAGATGATGCACCACTAATGATGGATCTAATCCAAGCATCTCAGCATAGTTCTAGGAAAATTTTACCTTTCTCTTGTTCATGAACACTGTGAAATTCACTTTCTCCTTAGGATTAAGTGATGCTACATGGTATGTTATCTTTGGGTCCTCTATTGTGCCAACATTTATGGATTTTTTTATTCTACAAGGAGTGTTGATATTTCTTGATATTATGATATGGGGAGATTGAATCCTCCATTCTTGAGTGTCTTTGGGAAGTTTTCACCTTTGGATGTGTCCTTTATTTTTCTCTTTTCCGGATTTGATAGAGCCATAGTGTGGTTTTCCCTAGGGGATCGTATTTTTATGTTTTTCATTTTATTTTTGTGACTAGAAGATTTAATCTCTCCACCAAAGTATGCTTCTTGTTCTAGCTCCATGATGAACCTTTATTTGTGATCTCCTACTATATGTCCTTGAAATCCCATGAACTTTGTGATTGCCTCATAATTCTGGAATTGATCTAGAATAGGTGTATGTTGTTGTTGATCCCAATCTATGAGCTATGGGTAAAAGAGTGGGAGGCTATCATCTTGGTCTAAAAAGCTTACAAAAGTAGGTGAAAGGATCAATATGGCTCTAGTGTCTTTTTCCCACTAGGTATCTAGGTCATCATTACTAGAAGCAATGTAATCATATCCGATGATGAAGGAAGGAGAATCCCATTTGTATTCATTAGAGTCATTTTTAGAATGCTAATAGATGTTGGGAATGGTTTCCATGTACTAGAGAGGGAACCTATCAATTCTAAAGTTGTTGAATAAGTATCCAACGAGTAACTCATTATCCATGACATGATAGATATCTATTGCCTTAATGCTAGCAGAAGTTTCTTGTTTCTTCCAAGAGGTTCATCCAATTTTTGGAATGACATCTTTTGGTTTATAACCTAGCCCCATATTTTTTTGCCTTTGTTATACTATGATAGGCTCTAATTGGCCTTGTTTATGTAGCCCAAGGCCACCTGCTCCATTGTATACCATTTGTTTTACTAATTGATAACCTCTAGTGCTAGGATCAATTAAAATGGGTTGTGGATTTCCTGGTTCTTTTTGGTCCTCCTTGTAGATCATGGATGAAAGGTCCTCCTCAAATACTTCTTCATCTTTCATGTCTCCCCATCTAGTAAAGATAGTGGGTTTTTCTATCATTTGTACTATCATGATCTCTTTTGGACCTCCATATACTATGGGTGTTGGTGGTAGCATGCTGATGCAAAATGCTTGGTTAAAATGGTAGTTCTCATTACCCTTGTCAAGTACTTGAATCTTGGCTTCCATTTTCGGTTGTTCACTTGATGTGTCCTTGGTGGAGGTTGATGGAAGCATGGAAGGGTCAACATAAGAAAAGGAGTGGAAGGTTATATCATTGCGAGGAAAATTTTGGATTTTGTTATATTTCTCCTCCAACTTTGCACAAAAATGGAAAGGTTCAGGATTGACACTATTGTTACTTCCTTTCCTTCATGGGTAAACTTTAGGCATTGATGAAAACTGGAAGGGGCTTTTTGTAATTTGTGGATCCAAGGGCGTCCCAGGAGTAGGTTGTATGGCAACTCAAGATCCACTAATTTAAAATTATTTTTTGTTATAGCTGGTTCTATCTGCATCGATAACCTAACTATTCCTTTAGAATTTTTCTCCAAGTCATCATAGGCCCTTATAGTGATACTCTTTCTTTCATCAATCATATCATCAAAATACCCTAGCTATTTGATAAATTTCAAGGTACAGATGTTTAATCCTACACCATTATCTATCAATACTCATTTGACCATGGTCTTGTGAACACCAACCTCTATGTATAGAGCTTGATTGTGGAATGTTTTTGAGGTAGATCTTTATTTGAAAAGACTAAATTATTACTTGTAGTGATTTTTCCAACCATGGCTTGGAACTAATTGGGATTGAGGTCATTAGGGACTGTCATTTCCAATTCTTTTTCCAATATCTCCCTATATGTGGGTGATAGTTTTAAAAATTCTATGATGGAGATGAGGGTAGGTGTCTTCTTTAGCTATTCCACAATGTTGTAGTCACTTGGTGACTTGATTATGGGTTTGGAGGGTGCTCCTTGTATTGTAACTCCTCCTCGATGGGTAGTCACATTGTAGTTGTTGTCTCCTCCTCGTATCGTTACTATGTTTTCCCTATTGTAATCAACTTGTTGGAGGGTTCCTAAAACTATGTCATCGTATGTGTAATTAGAATTGTGGTACTCTTGTCCCTTTCCTTTATCATTCCTCTTAGCATGGTTTGGGATTGGGTTTGAGTATATATGTAGGTCCTTGTTTCTAAGATGATGATCAATGCCTACTTCCCCTTTTCCTATCAAGTCTTGGATGATATGTTTGAGGTGCATGCAATTGTTGGCCGTATGTCCTTTGATCATATGGAAATAACACAAGTATTTATCATTGTACCATGGTGTCTTAAAGCTAGTTTCCTCATAATTTGGGTGGTCATTCATTTTGATGAGGTTCTATTGTACTAGTCTATGCATAACTATTTCAAGTGACTCACCTAATACAATGAATTTCCTTCTAGGTTGATCATATTGCCTCTATTGCCCTCCCTGATTTCTCTATTGATTTACAACCTAATTGTTCTTGGGGTAGGTAATTTGGTTGCTTTGTGTGTTGTTAGGACCATAGCTTGTTTGTGCCAGCTATGGTTTGTTTTGATTTATGTTCTTTGTGTTCCATGTTGCTCTAGCATCTACCACTCCATTGTTTGTGACGTTCTTATTTTTAGCCTAGATTTTAGGTTTCTCATTTTATCTAGAGGGACTATCTTTTGAGCTATTTGTTCTTAAAGTTCCTCTTTCTATGAGGGCTCTCTTAATATGCAACCCATTTTTTATTGTTTAATCAAATTTTATAGGACATAGCATAGGGAGTTGGTAGTTTAATTTGGGTAGGACATTTGTGATGAAAATATCCACCAACTCCTTGTCTAGAATGGGCCATTTGCATTGACTTGCTTTGTGTCCCCACATATATAGGTAGGAGGTAAATAAATCTCCTTGGTTTTGTTTGATTGTGGAAAAAATAGTGATGGTGACATCTTGTTCTATGTTAAATGAGAAGTGGGTTATAAAATTGCTAGACATCTCATCAAAAGTTTTGATTATGGGTTGTAGATGGGTGAACCACTCCATAGTGTGACCTGTAAGGCTACGTGGAAAGAGCCTAATAAGATAGGAATCATTTTTCTATACCTCCATACATGATATCGAGAAGTATTGTACATGCTCTATTGGATCTACTACTCCTTTATACTTTCTATCAAACTTGGGTATCTCAAAGTTTTTTGGAAAGGGTAGTGTCATGATGGAACAATTGAATGGGAATAGACAAATTTCCTACAAAGTGTAGGTCTTCTTTTATTTTCCTATCTTCATATCTCCTATTTGTTGGTTGACAACATCTAGCCTTAGTTCCATCTTTTTTTTTCATACATGTGTTTGCAAACCCTATGTGTAATAACTTTGTTTCCCTACCATATTTTGGTCATAGATCAGGTATTTTGAAGGTATAGGACCTTGATAGCCATATGGTATGTAAGGAGAACTAATTCCTTATTCTGCATAAGGAGGGTTAACTCCTTGTTGTTTGGGTGGAATATATGGAAGGCTTCCTTGATGATGCATTTGTGGGTGACCTTGTTGATGGGATGACTGAAGGAGGGTGCTCTATGGCACACCTTGCTAGGTAGAACCAAATTGAAGGTTACCCTAGTGATGCATTGGTGGGATACATTGTTGTTTGGATGACTAAATAAGGGTGCAATGTGGCACACCTCTTTGAGTAGGACTAAAATGAAGGTTACCCTAGTGATGCATTGGAAGGATACCTTGTTATTGAGATGAATGAATAAGGGTGCTCTATGGAACACCCTACTAGACATGACTAAAATGAAGGTTACCTTGTTGATGGGATGATTGGAGGAGGGAACTATGTGGCACACCTTGTTGGGTAGGACTAAACTGAAGGTTACCTTGATGATTCATTAGTGTAATACCTTGTTGATGGGATGATTGAAGGAGGGAACTCTATGGAACACCCTCCTAGGTAGGACTAAAATGAAGGTTACCTTGATGATGCATTGGTAGGACACCTTGTTGATAATATTGTTGGTTCAGAAGGGGACACTATGGTCCACCTTTTTGAAGGTAATGATTGTTCAGAGGGGGGCCTTGTGTTCCACCTTATTGATGGTACTGATTATTATTGGAAGGGTCTACGCTTGAAGTGTTCAGAGGTATATATTTCCCAGGAGGTGGATTGTTGTTTTGAGGTTCATATTGAGATGGACCTCCTTGATACATTTGTGCCATTGTTGCTTGTCCAACCCGGGTTGGTTTTTTGAACAAGGGGTTCTCTTTGGGTTGATCAGTGTTTTGTGAGAACATGGGTGGCATATTCAACATCTCTGGAGGTTGGGTTATTTAACTCACAACCAAGTTATCCCCTAAGGGAATAAGATTGGGGTCTTTGAGAGCCTCTACATTGAATTCCATGGGTAATTTATCACCACTTTGTACTAACTTGATGAAATAGGAGTTTGGGTCCTTTCTTAACAACCTGTCCATTAGTTTGAAGACCTTGGGGTTGTTAGAATGTTCAGACAATTCCTCCTCATTTATCTCTTACCCATTATCTACCTCCTCTACAACCACTCTATTTGGGTCTTGGTTGCTTTGTTTTATTACCTCCTTTTGTTTGTAGATTATTTCTTCCTTAGTGAAAGTGTCTCTGTACATTGGTCTCTTCTAGGGAGTTTCAAGGTTACTTGGCCTATAGCCCCATGGGCTAACCTCATCATTCATGGAATTTTTTGGTGGGATACTAGTGAAGTTATTGTTTGCTTCCATTTTCTTCATATGTTGTGATCACATGGTTGTCATAAAAAACTTGGGTCTCTTATGGGAGAGGTGTACTCTCTAGGTGACTCAAATACTAAAGACCTCATGTTGTCCTATAGATTATGTGAGATACTAGAACTGTTGGAACAAACTAGGATTCTGACAATAATAGAAGGAATACAAGTTTGGATTGTTCCTTGAAGCACGTTTGTAAAATTTGTATACCAACCTAGTTCTGGTTTCATGAAGTGCCCAAAGGTGTTTCTTAAGAGATTTTGGACTAAGATTCTTAAGTCTGAAATGAAGACCTATGGACTTTACCTTAGGGATCTTGACCTTTTGTGAGATCATGAAGGTAATATTTATTTCCATGCGGGTGGTGGTAATATAGGTCTTTCTGTTGCTATGTCAGCTTTCTCTTCCTCTTCATATAGGATAATTGATGTGGTGAGAAATTGGTGTGGTGTTTCATTCTTTTGAAAAATGAAGGTTCTCAAGCTATTTATGATGTTAGTTTGTTCACCTTCAATATATGTGAGACTAGGCTGAAGGATCAGTGCTACAAGATCTGGTTGTTGAAATGGGTAGTTGGTTGCTAGATGGTCATAAAGTTTGATGGTGTTATGGGATAGTTGTTGTGAAGCTCAAGACCCTAGGGTTTGAGTGTTGTTTTGGAATGGCACTACTTCTTAGAAATCAAAATGCTGAAGGAATAAAGTCTATATTTCACTTCCTTGTCCAAAGGATATTTGTGGGAAAGCCTACTTGTACTATCTGTGAGTCCCAAGTAACCGTTGATATCATGGATGTATGAGTGGAGGAATGACCCTAATGGTTTGTTTGATTTTGATTTCAAATATGTAGAATATAAATAATGGATGTGAGACTATATGACCTGTTGGCTTTCCAATTTTTTTGGTTGGAACAATGATCTTATAAACAATTTTCTCTCAACTTTTTCTCTGTGTTTGAAGTATGGCAAGTGATAAGACAAAAATTGGTCTGACTCAACAAGCATGGACTTATATGACCTTCATGTCTATAACTTAGGTTGTGAAATCACAACACCTAAGCCATAATTCCCAAATGTTTTCTTTGATTAATTTATCCTTAAATTAAAGCCAGAATGTTCAAAAACCTTTAAGGAAAGATCATTTCAAAGGGCTGTAAAAATAAGGCTTCTTTCACAAGTATGCACTAAATCAAAGGGTTTGTGGTTCAACCATCTCATTCAATGCTTATTTTGCATGTGTTCTTTTTCTTTTAAATCAATCACAAAATTTGATGTCAAATTGTTCTGAATGTAATGGGCATGTTTAACATAAACCAAGAATTAAAACCCTAGGGGATGGAAACCATTCTCTTAGGTAGGCTTGCCTCAGAGGAGATTTTACATGCAACTTATGGTGCAGGCCTGTAGTCAGACATGGCAAGTAACTTCTCAAAAGTAAATTTTGATGCACCACTTTCAGAGATTTTTTTTGGATAATAGGGTGGCCTCTAAAACAATTTGGTTCTTAGTGATAACTATGAACTCAAAAATATGACACTCACCCATTGGCCACTTAAGGCTCTTCAATTGTTCCTATTCCACTTAAGGCATGGGATTAGGTTTAGTTTGTTGTCACCATGGCTTGAAGCTACTTTCTTACAATTTCACAACCTTTAATACAACTTTCCAGTAAACGTGCTTCAAGACCTTGCAATGAGTCCTCCAACAAGGGATGTATCTCAAGGAAAGCCTCCTCTTTAAGGTAAATTTGAAAAACAAAGTGCAATGCACAAAAATATTCTTTCGCTCACCCAAGATCGCCAAAAGGTGTGAGGGGAGAAGATAAAAGACTTTAGCTTTGCCAATTAATGAATGTGCAGTGAAGAATCCATAGAAAATTTATTCCTTTTAAACACCTCAAGCGGTGTTATCCCCATAAATATGTGAATAACATAAAAAAAAAATTCCTTTTACTTGCACCAATAGGAAGTATTTAGGGTATCAATAAAAAATAGCAATGGTGCAATACAAAAGAAATTGTTTCATTTTAAGCTCCAAATTTGGGTGTTTCTAAGAAAATAGTCCTAGTCTCTAATTGGTCAACAAATGTAAATTGTGTGTGCATCAACAAAATAGAAATCATTTATGCTCTTTTTATGCACCAAATTTAAAGTTTCTAAGTTAAGAAAACAAGAAATTGGCTCATTTTTAGATCCCAAAATTGAAGTGTTTTTTTCTTGTTTTTTTCCTTTTTATGAGCACCAAAAATGAGAATTTCTAAGTTAAGAAAAACATGAAATTGGTTCAATTTTAAACACTAAATAAAATTTCAGTTTGTGTTTGTTCATTTTAGAGCACCAAATTCAGATTCCTAAGTTAATAAAAAAATGGATTGTAGATCTAAAATTTTGGGATTGATCGTCTTCCCTATAGAAAATGTGTTAATGCTACTTGAATCCTGCATCAAATCCATTAATACCTATTTACACATCAAAAAAAAAGCATACATTAGTGGAAAATCCCATTACATTAGTGCAAGATCTATGCACTTTTTTGTTAGAGCTACTACTCAAAGAAAAATTGCAAAAGCATAGAAAACAATGCAACTGCTCAGATGCTCAAATCAAACAACAAAAGCTAACATTGTCAAAAGAAAGTGTGTAGGTATTTAAGAAATAGCATATTTCTTGGTGCAATAGTTCCACTCCCATGTCAATAGCCCAATTTCTATTGCAATAGCACAATTTTCCTGACATTCAAGTGCACAGGTTTTCTAGGCAGCACGTGAAAACTCTATCAAATGTGTTTTCAGGACCTACAACTTCAAAAATGTCTTAAACGAATGTCAAAGGAGGGGACAAGGGTCTCACCGAGCATTCCAGAATGTGAGGGGGAGAACGTTGGACCGGAAGAGGGATCAAAACATGCTAATCTAAGAATCTAAACTAAGATTAACCACATTAATCTAAGATCTAAACCTACATAATGAAATAGAATTAAGCTAATTTAACATGCATAAACAAATCTATGATTACATAAATGAATGTAAAAGAATAAAACAGTATTACCATCCTCTAGTGGAGTGTATTCACATGATGTTGGGTTGTTCTTATCACCACGAAGCCTCCAAAGTTCATGTGCAAAATCTTGATGAGTGACTATTTTGGTTGGGTGATCGAAGAAATGGTGAAGATCTATCAATAGTTTTCTTGACAACACTTCGTTGCTCAATGTATGTTGATTCTCTGATTCTTATTGTGAGGAAAGGGGTTTGTTATATAGAAAATGAGATTTGAAATGGACGATCAAGATTATGTTGAAGAATATCCAAATCAACGGTCGAAGTGTGTTGAGAGGATTTAGACATGAGAAAATTATGCAAAGTTAATTGCACAATTTGGGTGATTGAGAAATAGATTGGCTACTCAGGGATGTGATTGATAAATTAATAGATTTAGATTGATTAGTTAACAAATTAGATTTCTTAGTCAGCAATTGTAATTTTCTCAATCAAAAAGTGGGTGAGGAATATGAATTAATTGATTTAATTAATTAATTTCTTTTTGGAGTTGAATGTGCAAATCAAGTTTGACTTTTCCAAACAAAGTTGCATTAGTTTGATTTAATTTTTGATAATTGATTTGAGTAGTTTGATTTAATTATTCAAATTTTGGAGGGAAAGTGTTGTAATTAAATTATTATGATTTAATAATTTAATCAACTTAGGGGAATAAGGTGATTTAGTGACGTAATTAAATAATTGGCATTATTTAATCAATCAAGATGAAATAAAGTGAGATTAGGACTTCATAAAATAAATGTGATTTATTTAATTGGTCAATATGATGAAACATGAATTATTCAAATAATGTTGTTTTATTTAATCAATAGAAGAATTAGGGTTTTTAGGACTTTATTAACTAAATTAAATTTATTTAATTTGTCTGAAATGATGAAAAAGTGAATTAATCAAATAATGTATTATTCAATTAATAGAGGAATTAGGGTTTTTGATGTGGTTTTGATGTGGTGTGATGCGGGGCATTGCAGGATGATTTCAAGATGATCTAAGACATTATGGGATGATTTTGAGATGTTTTAGGGTGATTCTGAGATGTTCTGAGATGTTACAGGATGATTCTGACCTGTTTTAGGATAGTTCCAAGATGTTTTGAGACATTTCAGGATGGTTTCAAGATGTTTCAAGACATTACAAGATGATTTCGAGTTGTTTCAAGATGGTTCTGAGATGTTCTGAGATATTTCATGATGGTTTCGAGATGTTTTAGGATAATTCTGAGTCATTCCAAGATGTTATGGGATGATTTCAAGTCATTCTGAGATGTTACAGGATAAGTTTGAGCCATTTCAAGATGTTACATGATAATTCTAAGCTATTTTGAGATGTTACGACACAATTTCGAGTCATTTTGAGATGTTACGAGATAATTCTAAGTCATTCTAAGATGTTACAAGACAATTTCAAGTCATTTCAAGATGTTATGAGATAATTCTGAGTCATTCTGAGATGTTACAATACAATTCTGAGTCATTTCGAGATATTACAGGATGATTAATGTTGTTTGAGGTTGTTTGATGTTGTTTGATGTTGTTCAATGTTTTTTGATGTTATTCGATATTGTTTTATGTTGTTTGAGGTGTGTGATAGGTGTTAATTCAATTTCACATGTCTACAAGTCCATCTAGGATAGAAAAAGAAAATACCTAATACTAGATAAACAATGAATATTGTGGGGGATATCCATGCATAGAATATACAATTATTTTTATTAGGACGTAAGGTGATGGAGGAAGAGACCTATATTTGTGATAAGATTTTTAAGGAAGAATATGCTATTGAAATGTTGGAGAAGAGTGTTGATGATGAATTAATGGCTATTGAAAATAATTATCCTCATATTATCGACATGGTGAAGATGGGATTCTAGAATTTAGTGAATGAAGTGATATTGGATGGAAAAAATTCATATATTCATAAAATTGGAAAGATTCCTAAAAATATAGGAGATAAATTTTAAATGTTTGGAAGAGAAGATTTCAAAGAGTGTATAAAATAATTCAACATTCTTTTAGAGATATGCATAGTTTCATGGGTGAGATTGGATGTGGATTTTATGATGATCATATATTTAATTATGTATATATTTTATAGGAATAATTTGATAATGTGATTAAGGGATTTTTTCTAAAGTAGTAATTATTTATTCTTCATCTATTATTAGGATCATGAGAATATAGAATTTTTATGAGATATTTGAAAAGAAACTAGACATATTTAAATAGGCACATGAATAAATTTTAGAAATCTTCTTTGAAGTTGATGTTCATTATATTCATGTGGATGGTCCATGAAAGATTCACACAACAAAAAAAGTAGCTAGGATCACCTATACAACCTTAAAATAACCTTTCATAAGAGATTTGTAAGAAATGAATTCTATATTTATAATAAAATATGATACAATAGGAAATTAATGCCTAAGAGAGACTTTTCTTATATAGTTTAGGTGGAAGATAGGAAAAAATGGGATTATGAAAAGTTTCATGATCATATGAAATGAGACTAAAAAAAACCTAAAAGTACCCTAAGCAAACTTAACTAAGTGTGAATAGAACCTATATGGGAACTAATTAGGTAATGCACCCTATTCATGCTAAATCCCACCTTAAGTGCAACTTAGGGAGGAAAAAATAAAGGCTAGAATGCAAATATGAGTCCTTAAAAAAAGCCCCATTAGGTACCCATGTACAAAATATCTCTCATAAATGGAGTAAATAAAAAAAAACTTATAGGAAAAAAAACCCTCTAAAGATTAAAAATCATGAAAAAAAATCATGAACAAGTGATGGAAGGACTCAACATGACCCCCCAAGGAATAAATCCATCATGAATATAAAATAAATAGCCCCACAATATGATAGAAAGAGTGAGACTATAGACCCCCAACAAAGAAGTAACTCTTGTGCCAATGGTGAATTATTTAAGATTGTCCAAAATTGACAAACTATTTCTACCCTTGGGAAGAAACAAATATAATGGTCTATGTAAAATAAAATACAACTCCAAAAATAGAGATGATGGAAGAATTCTCATGATATGTTCCCTTGAAAATTTCTTGAGTACCCACATGTTGGAATCAAAGGATTCCACAATACAATGAAGTGAAATCAATACAAAAACTTGTGAAGATTCATGAAGAACAATATATTAGGATAATGATGATGTGATAATAGGTACGATTTACTTATAATCAAAGAGGAAATTTATATACTCAAGTGTGTTCTCAAAATTTGTAAGATGGGATTCACAATTTATTTGTAATACCTATAAAAAAATCAGGTCCACAAAGTTTAATTTGAAAGAATAGAATGATCTTGTTGAATTGAATAATTGGAAGCCATGGAAATACTAAAATACAAAGTAGAAAGTTTTAGAGTTTATTAAAAACTCCATAAAACCAAGATCACCTACAAAACCTAGATTTTCCTTCTACAAGGAGAAAAAACAAAGATGCAAGAGCAATTTGAAAAATATGTATAAATAATATTATTGATAATAAATAATATTAGTAAACTTAATAAAGTGTAATTAAATATTTAATTACACCAACATCCCCCCTTAAGTGCAATTTAGGGAGAATAAGAAACATGAAAATAATGGAAAGATGGATGCATGAAAGCATAAATGGGTCCCGAGTACAAGGCCATGTTAGGTACCCATGTACATATGCAATGCAAATAAATAGATAACACAACCAAGTGATGAAAGATGTAGGACTCCATAAGACCCCCAAGTACACCATACATCACAAATATACATACGAAATGCCCCCCATAAGAGGGAAATATATGATGAAGGCATCTGGAAGCTATGTGTATCTTGATGTCTATGTTGAACTGTGACTAAAACTGACCCATGGGAGAAAGTACCATGAAGATTTTGGAACATTAAACATAAAATGAATGGCCCTCAAACTAGGATGTGACCGGATGAGAATTTTATGTGATTTAGGATCATTAACCATAGGCTCTCTATCTGATACATGAACCAAAATGTGTCAAGTTATGAGCAAGATTGTGGCAAAAATAAACTACAGAATCTAGATACAACTCATGCGAGTTGTCATCAATATGAAAATGAGATCATAGTGCATGTCACAAAACTACACTCTAATCCAATTATTATGCAAGAAGCCCCCCTAATGGAGCTTTATTGAAGTTCATTTATTACAATACCCCAATATTGTAAAAGGAGAACATGCAAAACATGCAAAAATCAAAGAGAAAGTGAAAACATAAAGCATGCAAAAAGGAAAGATTACATGCAAGGATTAATAATCAAATCTACCTCCATAAATATAAATTAACCTCCGATCTACATAGAGGACATAATCAACTTTTAGATGATATAAACTTTTCAAAAAATGGACGCCATATGGTTAAGTTATGAATTTTTGAAAAAAAAAGAGAGTAAATTTTTCCAACCGACAATGCAAACACGACTCTTCTGATTTGATTTCTATAAAATTTACTTGTTGCATGCAAAAAATAATGGATACCCAAAAAATATTTTGGTGCTGCGAACAAAACCCATAAAGCGTTTTTGAATCCAAAAAGTAGAACATGAGATTTGGTAAAAAAAACAAAAACTTCACCTATAAGGAAAACAACCTCAATCTTGGCATCTTTTTCTACAAGTTTTTATTGTTATCTATAAAATATATCAAATGCCTAGATGATCTTCTATGGTTTTAAACAAAACCCAAAAATTATTTTTCTCAAAAATACATGAAGGAAAAGATATTAGCCATTTTTGATCAAAAAAGCAACAAAAAATTCCTGAAGGTTGGTCCCTTGAGGATAAAAAAAAACTCTTTGATTGAATTTCTATCAGATTTGAGAAGGGGCTTGCAGATCAGTGCTCTGATACCATGTTAGAGTTTCTGATAAAATCCATAAAACCAAGATCACCTCCAAAACCTAGATTAGCCTTCTGCAAGGAGAAAAAACAAAGATGCAAGAGCAATTTGCAAAAGATGTACAAATAATATTATTAAGAATAAAGAGTTACATGAGATAACTTTCTTTTATAAGAAATATGTAAAACCTTAAAGGTAAAACCTCATTAGGACCTAAGTAAATGTGAAGCAAATTTTTCCTTAATCTCTTTTTTGATTTTCGGCTTTTATACCTTTTTGGCTTCGGGATGAATCCTCCCTCAAAGAAAAAAAATGTTCCAAAAGGTGGTGGCTGCATGGATTTTTTTCATCATCTTCCTTTTGTGAGAAAGCCGAGACACATGTTAGCTTGGCCGAGATTTTCAGTAAGGCTATTTTTGTAACTTTAAAACACCCTACCTACTCGACACATCATTTCTTCGCTTTGGGCAGGTTGCATTTTCAAGGAGTGATCTCTTTTGGAGTTTGTTGGAGCATGTTGGGTTTTCCTTGTTTTCAAACTAGAAGTTTCGAGTTGACACCATCAACCTATGTGATTGGCCAACCAGATTTTTCTAGGTGGTTTTCTAGGATCCGAGTGTTTACAGAGGGAAATCTTTGCTAAATATCTAAACAACATAAATGAGGTAGTTGGGAATTTATGAGAAAATATTTTCCTGACCTAGTAACATATCTACAATCAGATCATGAGCTATCAGATGCTGACATCTAGCAGTATTTACTTCTGGGATGGTGGCGGCGTTTCTCTCCTTTTTTAGCTATAAATAGGTGGAAACAAAAGAAAGAGTTCCTGAAGTTTCCCCTTTTGGAAAAGAAATTCTTTAGTTCTCCTTAGTTATAGAAGTATTTTCATTAGAATTTGGCAGAACACTACTTTTCTCTGACATGTTATATTTTTTTAACTCAAACTATTGTCAAATTGACATCCAACCTTTGTTTTAAAGTTCATTTGATATTTAAGTACAATCTGTTTGGAAGAAATTTTGAAACTGTGCATGATATGGCCTTTGTAAAGTTCCTTCTTTATGTTTTCATTTAATATAAAACATTGTGTTAAGCTCAATTCAAATATTTTGAGTAGTTGATTTCCATGCTATAAGTTTATATGATATAGTAATAGCCTGTAGAAATTGGATTATGTCCATTGAACTTCTCTAGTTTCTTTAAAGGCTATTATTTCTTCATATTATCATGTATTAAGAGGAAGGGTTTATGCAATTTCTGAATGTTTTTTTGTTAGCTTTTGGAAATTTTATGCTTGATCGTACCTTAATGAACACTTCCCCTGGGGAGATTTGAAAGACTACACTGTTCTTGTATTTAGCCTTTGTTGTTCAGTCTCTTCCCAACAATGAAGGGTTGTGGCGTTTTGTGTCTAATATATCATTCATAGAAAAGAATTGGGTTTGAAATGTTCTAAAATCATTGGCGCATCACCACTTTTCATGTTTTATATTTATATTTTCTTCTATCCTTTTTTCCAAACTCAGAGAAGAGCTGACTTTTTATAAAAATCCTTAAGGTATTTATTGAGGCACAATTTGGTCCCCCACTCACTGAATTTCCCATAAGGCTATCAAAGAGGTGCAATATTTGATGATCAATAGTAAACTTAATAAAGTGTAATTAAATATTTAATTACACCAACAAAAATTGGAGGATATGGAAAATCCACACAATTCCCAAAAACACCAAGGTTAAGATAAGCAAACTTCTCCCTAAGAATATAATTCACACTAGATGCATGAATGTGAGTATCATTCAAAGGAACTACAATATAATTAGTGGGGAAATGTGAAAAGGTGTACAAACGATATGCATGATCATGCATCCTAATAACAATGATCTCCCTACTATCCATATCTCTAATAATTATTGAATCAAGTGTGAACTCAATAGTCTTCCCTACCCCATTATGTACAATCTAATAGATGAAAAGGAGATTAGTTAACAAGGATGCAACACAAATTAAATCATTGAAAGTTTCTTCTCCCATGTCAATATACATTTTCTTAAAAGTATACATATATGTGGTATTCCCCATAAATTTTTGTGATAAATTTAAAGGCTCAAATAAATAAAATATTCCTTGTGATTAAGACATGTGATATGAGTCTCTAAAATAAGGAAATAATATCCTTTAATAAAGAATTTTTGATGCAAAAAATTGATTTACATTTCATATTTTCTATCCAATTTTCTACTCTATCTATCCTTTAATATGTAGATGATGATGGCGTAGAAGTAAAAGAAGAACCATATGCCATTATTGAAGTAAATTTGATATTTTTCTTTTGAAGAAAATTCTTTAACTCATCAACCATTTTGGTAACAATTATGTTCATCATGATCAATTATTTTTCAATAAGCACATGTTGGTTTTTCTTTATTAGGTGTATCCTCTTTAGAATATGTGGAAGGATATTTAGATTCTATATAATATTTTTGTTCTTTCCTTTTCCTTTTGGTGATTTTCCCACCAAATTTTGAGTCTTGGAAAGTGCATATAACTAGATAAGATTATCCTACTCTCTAGTTAAATGGGCACAAAAATTATCCAAATAAGGCATATTAAATGCATCGCCTAGATAATCCATGGTGGAAAAAAGTATAAGAAAATATAAATATGGTATTTTTAATTGAGAAAAAATTAAGGATATAGATTCTTGATCAAATTTATCTTTTCAACAACCAACTGATTGAGATCTCAATGATATTAACTTAACCAAATAATCTTCAATGGAGGGAACTATATCAAGAGAAATGTTTTTTCCTCTATTTTTAAAGCATAAAATACACAATTTATCTCCTATTTTCTTAGGTGCTATATAATCCTCAATATGGAACAACAAGTTGTCAAAGATATGTAAAGTTGTCAAATCCATTGCTTGAAATTTTTATTTCATATAAGAAAATATCTCATACTAATTAAAATAATTTTGAGTATCAATCAAGCTGAACATAGACCATTATATAGGAGTAATCATTGTATCTTTATTTTCTATGTATGATAATTATGAGCGAGGAGCTCAAATGGATTAGAAGTTATCATTAGAGAACTTATCACCAATAGAGAAAATATTTAAAATATAGAAATAATACACCCCATAACCCCCCAAATATGATTCAACACTTAAAATTAATCCCCTCGAGGAAAATAAGCTTCTAATTTTCACTATTTCCCATAGAAATGAGCCAAATGACCAAAATAGTTTCAAAATAAAATTCTAAAATCTAAGGTAGAATCCAAAAAATAACATATATAGATGTGTATCTCTTAATAATACCTTTCAAATTCATATAAGTAGTCCAATAAATGAAAATCGTGGGTATAAGATATAGCTTGTCAAAAAATACAAGCAAATATTGGTTTCAAACTAAAATATTAAGCACCTACAAAAAACCTATACTAGTGAAAAGTGCTTGGAACCAAAATTTTGAAACTTATAAGAATGAAAAAATGATAATTTGGTGAAACTTTATTCCCCATAAAAAACCACTCCTTTAGGAAAATCAAAATGGGGGCCAACACTATACTAGTGGTAGGTAGGTGGAGGTACTAGCTATGCGATGGATCTAGGTGGCCCATTGCTAGTACTATTGGAGTGGAGTTGGGGTGGAGATCTAGTAGCTCAAGGATTATATTTTTTGGTGTATAGGCTGATATAAATCTTTGATGATGTAGCAATTTGGAATTAAAAATTATGGCTATGTCACCTTCTTATAAAAACTCTATCAATTTCCCCCATATTAATCTTAGCAAACAATAACTTAATTTTAAAATCCTAAAAAAATATACTTGCATACACCATGGGACTAATTGATGCTAACTAATGTATGATGTCAAATATTCTATAGGTCTAACATAGCAATATGATCATACAATACATGTTCATAATGTATAAATTATATATGATTTATACATCATTATTTTGATGAACAATTTGTAGACCCTCCTCAAATAACCACAAGTTTTTCAACTCAAAACCCTATCACTTTTAAGTTTATTTATAGGGTTTTTCACCTTCTATACTTAAAGGTGGGGTTTATTTTTCTTCAAAATACACCCAAAAAAATTCTTACTAAAAATATTCCCAATTATTTTGAATCAAAGCAATGCAAATTTATTTAAACTAGGAAAATAAAAATACAAACAAAGAGAAAGATCACAACCAATAGGGGCCCACCAGGAACACCCTGCCAAATAGAACCAAAGAACAAAAAGTCTCCACCAATAGGGTCACAACAAGCCCCCTCAAGGGCCCTAAATATCATGTTGAGTCAACATCTTCAATTTTTGGAAACAGTCCTTAGGAAGATGCTCCCAATCATCAACCTTCCAATTTCCCTATACTTAGAAGCCCATTTTGTCAAGAAATTTTCTACATTGTTCCACTCCCTTAGAATATAAACAAAGGACACCAAATCTAGATAACTTCTTAATTGATCAATCTATTGAACCACCAAATTATGCTTATTCAACAAAGCAACCAAGATCTGAGAGTCTAATTCACAAATGACCTTACACCAACCAAGTGCATAAACCTTTTGTAGATCAATAAGAATAGCTAGAGAATCCATAAGATTATTAGTCTAGTGACCTTGAAAGATGGAGAATAATAGAAGTACAACCCTATAACTATCTCTCCCCACTCCCTCTACCCTAGTAGATCCAAGATTACCCTTGAAGAACCCATCAACATTAATCTTCAAGATCCCAACAGGAGGTGGAGTCCATCTACCCTCTCTCTGGGTTTTCTTAATGGGAAATCACCTCCCTCTTGAAAAATCCATCCTTGAATTTTTTTTGAATAGAATAAAACCTTACAACACCACCTCCTCCCCAACATCTAGGGGGTACCCACCTCACACTTAGTTGGGATAGTATCCTGAATCATACCAAGAATCCTTTTCCATACCTGGAGAGTCACCAACCTCCTATTGTAAAATATTATATGGTTCCTCTCTATTCAAATCTACCAAAGAATACATGAAGGCCCAATAGCCCAAGCCACTTGGAGATAAAAGGTATTAGAAGGTGATCTCCCCAAATTCCTCCAAAAATCAGCAAGAGATAGAGGATGTACATAGGGCTATATTCAAACCACCCATCAAAGGTGCCAAATAGTCCTAGAGAAGTCACACTAAAAGAATAAATATGATGAATATTCCTCACTATTGCCACATAGAACACAAACAGATGGCCCCTAGAAGCCTCTCTTCCAAATATTATCCCAAGTGAGGCACTTGTTATGGGTAACTAACCAAAGGAAGAAGTTTCATTTAGACAAATAAATTTCTTTTCACACATATTTCCACCAAGGGACTTCATCCTCCCCATATTTCCTCCTATCTAGCTCTTGATATCCAATAGCTACTAAGTACACTCCTAGGATGAGGACCCCAATAAAGTTCATCATTCCTTGGAAAAGAGCTACAAGCTCTTCCTAATAAAATCAGTGACAACTCCTCATAATCATCCTCTAAATCCATTGACAACCATAGTTGATGTTATTTCTACTTAAACACCTCCACCTGACCCAATCTCTTTGCATCTTTGAATTCTCGCACCCTAGTCCAACCAGCCTCATAGAACTAAAGACAAATATTTTGTAAATAAGGATACATGGCCATGATTGGGGGTGGCCATCCCAAGAATCAAACCAAATGAAGGCATTAGAGCCCCTGTTACAAATCTAGAACAAGCCTTATTTGATTAAGTTAGCCCATCTTTTAAGACTATCCTAGATCATAGACCCCTTACCCATCAAGAAAACCCTAGACACATCTTCTCTTTCCATCCCTTCAAATATCTAGAAGAAAGGATCTTGGCCAAAGCTTGGTCTTGACTAGTTCACCACCTTTAGTAAAGTTTGGCAACCAAAGCCTAACTAGTAAGGACAACCTATCATAAACCCATGCCACCCTTTTGTATTGGCCTACAAATAGAATCCCACTTTATTAAGATCCATTTATGAGAGTCTAAGTTGCATGTCCATAATAAGTTTTTAGAGATAGCATCTAGTTACTTCATGAAACTTACAAGAGAAAATTGCACCATGCATCTAAATAGGAAGTGCTTGAACCACAAATTTTAATAACATTACCTTCCCAACAAATGAAAACCACATGTAGGTCTAACAGTTGACATAACCATGAATTTTTTTTAAAACACTCTACTAGGTTCCTCTTGGAGATGCGACAAAAAAGAGAACTCCCAAATACACAAAAGGAAGAACCCTAATCTAAAATATAAGAATGCACAAAAATATAGATTGGATAAGAGGGGGGTTATTAAAGAAGTAAATGGAGGACTTCTCTTCATTGATATTTTGTTTGGAAGTAGCAAGATAAAAATCCTACACACATCTAAAGTTACTCTTTTCTTTGATCCTAGCTATACCCAAAAGCATAATATAATCCACAAATTGTAAGTGATACTGGGGAGACAAGCCATCACCCCAAGTCCAACATTAAATAATCTCTTATCCCAAATGGTCTTTAAAGAGTCTTTCCAAACCTTCAACTATAATAATAAATAAATAAGGTGATAGGGTCTCACCCTATTGAAGACCCCATGAAGCACCAAACAAAGGAGAAGGAACACTATTAATTATCATAGAATAAGAAGTAGCCATAACAAAAATCATCACCCAATTGATCCAACCCTCTTCAAACCCAAAAAACTAAGTAATTTATGAAGAACCGACCATTTCACTTGATCATATGCTTTGACCATGTCCATTTTAATTAACATGTCCCTCTCCTTAGAGACTCGACAACAATAACCACTCCATCTTGGATAATATTTATTATCATAAAACCCCCTACTCTTTTGAAATAACTTTTTATTAGCCATGGTTTCAGTCTATTCGCAATCAACTTAGAGATAATCTTATAGACCACATTACAAAGGAAAATTATCCTAAAGGGACCCAAAGAATTAGCCCCCGCCCTCTTGGGAATAAGAGTAAGAAAATTAGAATTCATAGCTTTCAACATCTATTTAATACTCTATTATTATTGCACTACCTCCAAAAGATCCAATTTGATAATCTCCCAAAACTCTTAAAAAATTCTATTTGGAATCTATTTGGTCCAAGTGCCTTACCTTTCTTCATCTTGAAAACTATTTCCTTAATCTCCAGTGGAGAAATGGGTCTAACGAGCCCCTCATTTTCCTCACTAGGCACAAAAGGTGGAATGTATTCCAAAATAATATTCTCTTCCAATGACACCTCAGGAGAGTCCTCTATGAATAAAGAATAATAAAAATGAGTGACCTCCTATGAGATATCTTAGAAAGAAGATAATTTTTGTCCTTGGAAGGAAACAATTGAAGAGATAAAATTCCCATGTCATCTAACTTTAACAGTTAAAAAAAAGTTAGTATTCATGTCTCCCTCTTGAAGCCATTTGATCCTAGACTTTTATTTCCAAAAAATCTCTTCTTTCAACTCCTCCATAGCTTCCACTTACTCTCTAAGGGAGTCTTGAGTAAGTCTATGATCTCTATTTTTCCTAGTGATGGTATCCAAGTGATTTTTCATAGCTTATTTCTCTATAAAATATTCCCAAAATACTATCTATTCCACTTCTTTACTTGGTATTTCATAAATTGGAGCCTCTTAATAAAGGTATCATAGCTATACCATGCATAGGTAGACCTTGTCCCTACCATAATTTTATAATATCCTGTAGAGCTGGATCTCACAACCATATAAGCTATAATTTGAACAAAGGATTCTTAGTAACATCCCTCCCATATGCTAAAAAATTTATAGGCCAGTGATTTGAGCCCCTCCACTCTACTATCTCTAAGATGGTGATCCAATTATTGCCAATCCAAAATCTAGAGACTAAGAACCTACCCAATCTCTCTTAGATAGAGTCCTCCTCACATCTCTTGTTACTCCAAGTAAACAAGCCATTGCTTTGGTTTATATCAATTAAGTTCAATAAGACAATATTATCCCTAAAAATTGAAAAAAGAAGGCTCAAGTCTATCTACTCCTCCCTCTTTTCCTCTAGATTGAGGATAGCATTAAAATCCCCAACCAAAATATAAGGGAATAATGGATCAAGGGACCACTCATACCTAATATGATCCCAAAGGCTAGATTTACCAACCGAATCAGTTGGAGCATAGATATTGGAAAATAGAAAGACTTCTTTGGAGTCAAAACTTGAGGCAAGCATAGTCTAGGAGTGTCTACTTGAAATCTGCTAAAGGGGAGAGATATTTCTCAAATCCCAAAGATAGAAAATTCTTCCAACACTAACTTGTGCTCCAATGCACTGACATTGGCCCCTCCATCAAAGCTTGGAGACTATGTTGAACATACCTTCCACTGATAACTTGGACTCTTGAATAAACATGACATTAGGAGAATGAAACTTGATCAATTACTGAACAACCTTTTGTTTAGGGGTGTTTTTCAAACCCCTTGTATTCCAAGAAAGAGAGATCATTTCTGGGAATTACAAAAATAGGAGTCAAGATTTTTTTATTGAACTTGACTCCACCAAATTATCTCCCATTAATTTAATATTATCCTGAACTTTATTCCTCCCCAATTTGGAAGTTTTCTCTAAGCTCCCATTTTTAAAATTCTTTTTTTTAAGTCCCAAAGTAGGTAGAACCTTGCTACCTTTGTCAGGTTCCTCAACCTCTACCTCTAGTTGCATATCAAGTAAGACTAGGGTTGATCATTCACCTAACTCATTTCTCTTAGGAATAACTAACACACATGGAGACACCTAAACTTGATCTATATCCATTTATGACTAAGTTCTCACTTACAATAAGTTGTTAAGGCTACCATCCTCTTTGGGAACCAATTTCTTTTCCCACAAGTTATCTTTTTCAGTTAGGACCCTATATGGAATTACCTCTTGGTGATAAAAATCCTCCAAAGCCTCAAAATGATTAAAATACACATCCCCTTGCCTATCCTTAACATTTCTCTTGGCCTCTTCCCTTATTGTGAGACTTCATAGGAATAAAACCCTCCTTATCTATTCCCACCTTTAACATAAGGGCTTTCCCTTTATCCCTTGATGGTGTTGAGTGAGGAGGTAACTTAGCTAAAACCCTATAGGTGGACATTCTTGAAGTGTTAAGTTTAGGAAATTTCCTTTGAAAGTGCCCATACTCAAGATAGATCCAACACTGAAAAGGAAGAGCTTCATAATCAAGCTATTGAATTCATGAAGTTGATCCAACCTAAATTTCCATCAAATCTGGTAACAGGTTATTTAAATAAATTTCAACACAAATACATGAAATGAAGATTACATTCTTATCTAGAGTCTATTGTGACAAACCCATTGACTTACCCACTAGTAGATTAATCATATGCAAAATATTATTTCTCCAAAAATCTAGCATGATCCAAGGAAGCCTCACCCAAACCAAAACCCTTGAAGGAAGCTCCTCAGTTAGTTTAAATCCAATATGCTAGGGTTTAAAAAAAACCCTACTTGGTTATAAATATAGGAGCTCCTTCAAAAGCCCTATTTTGATCCACCAAACAAGAAAATACCACCATAAAATAATTTTTAGTTGCTTGCATCACCTCCATATCTCCCTCTGGGGTCTAAGTC
The DNA here is from genome assembly GCA_007115665.2 of Sequoiadendron giganteum. NCBI lineage: Eukaryota > Viridiplantae > Streptophyta > Pinopsida > Cupressales > Cupressaceae > Sequoiadendron > Sequoiadendron giganteum. Next base: position 408,226,469 of record CM021103.1, on the reverse strand, counting down.
TAATGAAAATAAGATTCCAAAAATGGAAGAGAGACTCAAATCCCCATAAACATACTAAAGCATGATTAATCCAATAATTCTCATGCTCTACTATAGATTCTGATTAGATTACCAGGATTGGTCAATAAAAAATCCTCCCTAAACAACCATTCCCTTTCAAAGCTCGAGAACCTTCAAACTAAGATGATCCCACCCCATTAAGGCTTTTCTTAAAAAAATTACAGCTTTGGTATGGTTAGATGGGGGTGGATCTACCTCGACCAAAACCTTAGAAAAAGACATTTTATCAAAAATCTTAGGAACTGTAGCTACTACCATTCACAACCAAATCACAACCAAATTGATGCAGGAGCATCCAGTGGTGTAAGGGCAATCCTACATCACCCAAAAATATATTTAATTTCATTTATCTTTTGGTAGATGTTGTTGCATTTCTAGATACCCTTTTCGTCGAAGAAGAAGTCCCAACTTTCAGAAATGCTTTTTTGCTTTTTATGCTCAACCGCTATTTTTAGCAAGTGTGAATTTGAAGGCTTGATGAGACATAAGTTTAAGGGAAGCTTCAGGACATTAAAATAAACACTTTGGTGACAGAACCAAGCTAAGATCATTCCCGGTTCAAAAGTTATTCAAGTTTCAGTTTCTACTTTTTGCCTTATAAAATCTTTGGAGCTAATTTTGAGGTACTTAAGGGCTCCTGATGTGCCTGAAAATTGGCAGAAAATGAAAGTGGTTAGCCTTTAGGCCCCAGTTTTCGACACTTCATTTTTCACAAGAGATTTTCGAAAAGGTATTATGATTGAAGATCCAATGGTCAGATCTTAAGTTAGGGCTTCCAGAAGTTGATGCAAAATTAGAATGTTGTTTTTGGCTCCAAACAGAGAATTGGGCTATTTATGGGGTAGTTTCTGATTTTTGTGGTGGTTTTTTTTTGGGAAAAGAAGATCGCATGTTGTGAAAAGGGGAATTTTTGTAGTTTCTTTCTATAATTTGTAGGTATTGCAAAACTTGAGGATTTGAGATCCTCTGCATGTAAGAATTTCATTATTTTGAATATAATAGTATTATTTGGTTTTTGTGTGATTTTTTGTGTCTCAGGTTGCACCCTCATCACAAAGAGAACAAGAAAAATAATAAAAACCCCTACCACTTTAGCACCCCAAAGCTCAAACCCACCACACACCAAACCCCAAATTCCTCACAACCCTACAAAAGAAACCCCACATGCATAGTCTTCATGCCTCCAACCACACCCAAAATCTACTACACACCTTGTGACTTGCAAAGGAAAAAGTATAAGGTTGAAAATTTGAAGGTTGTTTCACCTTACCACCCACAAGAGCCAACCTATGCAACACCATCCTGCCACCCATTCTTGAAAAGTTCCATTATTATTATATTTTATACCCCAAAATTCCCAAAATATTAAGAAGGGGCTTACAAATTTGAAGGTATAATGACATATAAGAGTCACTCAAAAAAATTAAGTAGCTAGGATCACTAAAAAAACCAAAAAATAACCTTACATAAGAGAGTATCATGAAATAAATGCTATATTATACAATGGAATAAGACATATAGGATACATAATGTACATGTGCCTTGCTTATATAGGAAAAAGTGAAAGATAGGACAACATAGGATTATGTTAAGTGTCACATATATGACATGATAAAAAAAGTGAATAGTCTAGAAAATTTCCCCAATCAAACATAACTAAGTGTGAATAGGATCTAGATGGGAACCAATTAGGTAATGCACCCTATTTACACAAATAGTGTAAACCCCAATACCATTAAAATTACAATGGAAAAATTCACTGTATATATGTAGAATTAATCATAAAAGGGTCTTGGATGGAGTTAGGAATGTGAAAAATTATGATAAATTTATTTAAAATTTAATTTTTGACTAGCATGTAATGGCATAATAAGACAAAAATGTAAAAAGAAAAGGTGTCTTTTTCATATTCAATAATTTTTATTGTTTTTAAGATTTTGAAGGGAATTACTTTTCAAATCCCCCTTCCAATTAATCTATAAATATATACTTCAATTTCATTGCAAGGGTTGAAAACCATTGGAAATTAATTTGAAATACATTATACAAAATTTTGATCAATTTATGAGTTTTAACTTTTATGGTGTTTTCCAAAATTTGAATATATTCTCTTTCATTTTCTATTTATTCAATTCAATAATTTTTTTATGAACTTAATATATGTTTCATATCACTAATTCCTAGTTGATGGTGAAGCATTATGTCTAGTCAAGCTTAACACATTTGTGTTAATGAAAATTAAACATCCATCATGTACATTTGGGTTTTGTTCCTTTGAAGATCACACCTTCTTACCTTGTGATCTTGCAAATAATGGGTTAGGTGAATAATGTTTATTCATCAAATTTATCCACTCATTAGAATTTGTATGGAGGGTTGTTTGAAAATTTTATTTTATTTTATTTTTTTCTATATTGATTTTTTTGTATTAGAATCTATATTGATGTTTTTGATTAAAGGGGTAAAACAAGTTTTAAAGGATCTCTAAAACCATTTTAATTTTTTTTTTAAAGTTAACAAAAAAATAGGTAACCGTCAACAAAATAATAGTCAAATAGCACCAAATACTAGAAAGAAAAAGAAAAGAAAAGAAAAGAATAGAAGATTACATTTTTAATAGTTTCCAATTCTTCTAGGTAGAAAATATTATGGAGATCAACAAAATCTTGTAGCTCATTCTTCTCCTCCTCATAGCTCTTTTTCCTATTTTTCCTAGTCCTAGAGTTGGGACCTAGTTTATCAACCACTTTAGAAATGGAATTTTAATATTCAATCATCCTCTTTAGTTTATCACTTAAAATTTCAATCCTTAGGGAACTATTTTTTATCATGAATTTAATGACATCTATGACCTTATTTTTATTTTATTTTTTATATTGCATATATTCTATTGAAGAATTAGTAATCGTAATCTAGCACCATGATTGTCTTGATATTTTTGAATATAATCCTCCATAATAAAATTATCCTTATAATTATAGTAATCCATGACTAACTTGTTAACTAGAGGAATAGCCTCCAAATTCTATGCCTTAAAGGCCTAATGGAATGTATCAAAATTTTGAATAACTAAATTAATATGCTAAAACAACTCCTACAACAAGCAAGATTAGATTTATTTAAGGAAAAGTCCTTGGAGAGTGGGGATAGGGTTTTTGTATTATGAGGAATAGATGACTAATAAATAGTTATGGGGGGGCCTTATATTTTTGTCTCCTATTATCATATTCCTAGGGACATACTTATCTTAATATTTTTTTGGACCTTACCGTCACCTCTCTTAATATATCCCTTCTTCCCTATCTTACCCATACGCGTTTATATATTCTATCTAGGAAAGTTCCACCTTTCTCCTCTTATTAATCCTATTAACCAAAATACCTTTATCAGTTATTTTTAGATTCTATTTTTCTTGAGGTTCACTCTCCTTATTTGAAGAAAGGGAGTCCTCAACCTTTGAACTAAAATTAGTTTCATGTTTAGGCTCTTCCATAGTATTATCTATTTTCTCTCAGAAAGTTAACAATCAACACAATTAACCCTTTATGTAGGGGGGTAATTATTTTGGTTCTCTTTCATTCTTTAATAAAATTATCCAAATAAAATAACATGTGGAAATTAAATAAAACTATCTCGCACGTAAAATTATTTAATAGGATGAAGTGATACAAATATATTGAGTTGAACATACCTTTCAATATCACATACCTCTGGATGTGCATGTCTACATCATCCCATGGGGCCTTCAACAAGCTCCTTGCTATGATTAGAGTGTATTTTTATAAGACCCTATCTTGGAGTTAAGAAATTCGATATTCCATCATCACCCATACATTCATATTTGAATATATTATATCCCATTTTAAATAACCATTTCATCTCCACCACCAAGTACTTATTCATATAGAATTACATCCTTTCCAACAACACCTTCTTATTCTCCCACCCCTTGAAAATCCAATGGATAGGGAGGTACCATACCCACTCAGTTTTTCCATAAAGGCCCGAGTTAAGCTTCGATTCACTATTATTTTACTCTATGGTTCTATTTGAGGCCATTGAAACTCATATGATGAACCTAGTTTATTTCTCCTCCTATTTTAACATCTCTTCTATTGATTTCTTATACCCCATCATATTTAAATAAAAATATTCCAATCCTTATTAATATTATCTACGACCAAAACAAAGAGAGATTTTATAGAATCCACTCCAAAGTAAAAATATCATTACTAATGAGGATAATTATAATAATATCCTTTTTATCAAATATCATATTCAAAATCTAATCATGTGATCAAATAACACAATGAAATCTGACCCATAGGGCAAGTTATTATTAACTATTTTTGACATCATTAATACTTGTCTTAAACTAAATTTAATTGGAAATATTATTTGAAAAATTTGAAACCCCTTGATGTTGCACAATCCAATTATACAGGAATTTAACACCTTGCTTGGTCTCCCTAAAAATATGAATAATATTAACAATTCATATATTATTGATTATGTCAATGTAATCCTTTATCAAAATTTTAGTTGTACATATTGGTTTGGTTTTATTCTTCAAATAATTTATAATTCATAGAGTCCCCTCTAAGGATTAGGGTCCACACACAAATCTTGGGATGTTTTTTTATGTAATTATAAGCTATTATAGCTTCAAAATAATGATTAGTTTAGGTACCTAGATTTATTACAAATGCTACAATTAGATTGCTTTATCATCTCTTAGAAATTCACCAACCCCCATAGGCCCGAGATTCCCTTTAAATACACCATAAAATTTTTTCATGCATCAATTTGGAAGAGGGAAAGACCAAACAATGTTTTCCTATTATATTACCACCTTTGAATTGATAAAAAATGTTGAAGTCTAAATTTTAGGTTACAATTTCCACCTCTAGCTCCAATCTAAAGACTCTATTTTTGGAAAAGGGTGAATATTTTTTCCTTAAAGTCCCCTAGGAAGTTCTTTGTAATAGCTAAAAATATTTTTGTTAACTACTCAATGCATTGGATATTTCAACTCTTGGAGTATTCTATTATTTATTTCCTTCCATAAACCCCATAAAATTTAGGGAAAAATAATATTGCACACAAATTTGAAGGGTTGTGAAAGGTGGATTTATATTTTTTGATCAAAGCTACAAAATCTAATGGAAAAAAATAAAAGGTCCTTGAATATAGAGAGAATCATTCCCCACATTAATTTAAAAAATGAACACTCTAATAATAAGTGATCAATAAATTCTTTAACTTCTTCACATAAAATGCATCTATTAGGCATATAAAATCCCCTCTTGAACAAAATTTCAATCATTAATATCTTGTTTTGAGCCACCTTTCGTAATAAATATTAATTTTTGGGATCAAATGGAGCTACCATAACTTTAATTAGAATGGAGAACCTCAATGAAACTAAAAAAGAAGCTATAGATGTAGCCACCCAATCCAATTCATACCTTTTGAAATATCAAGGAATATGACATGAGCTAAACAAAGAGTCCAACTTAGAAAGATGACCATTTAAAAAGTTAGAAATTGAAGCCATACTTATCCAATATTTAACATTACTAACCACTTCGATATAGTTACCAACTTTGTTCTCAATAGAGATTTTTCATAATTCCACTAAAGAATCCACCCATTCATGTTCTCTTAAAGTAAAATTTAGAATAAAAAATCCTCCAAATTATTTATGCTTGTTCCATATCCAAATTTCTATTTAATTCCTTTATTAAGAATGATCCCACTATACACCATACTTTTCCAAATAGAAGAACCTTGAGCAAACACATTTCTAGATAACATATCCCCATTTCTCTCCTCTAGGTATTTTTTTTTTTTGGATGTGATGGAAGTCCATTCCTTTTCCTCAATGAGGAATCTCCAAGTTATTTTAGAATTTATAAAAAGGCTAAAATATTTAATCCTTCTCAAACCCAATCCTCCTTTACTTTTGGGTTTACAAGTCAAATCCCAAGCAAGCAATGAAATGCATTTATTTTATTTAGTGCTAGACCATTTTTTTTTCCAATCTTATTTATAGATTTTACAAGAATCCATTTTTTTAATGTAAAATATTGAGAGATTTTATAGAGATGCCTTCACCAATTATATCTTACTTGCTTGACTTATGAGAGAGCCTTTCCAACCAACAATTTATGTTGGAAAAATCCAAAAATAATTAAAAAAAGGTATGAATATGGGAGAGATCCTATTTGACAACCTAGGATGTACGAAATATTTTATTAACTCTCCAAAACACTACAGTGGAAGAAAATGGTACTTTTTAGAATGATGATTTTTGGTCTTTAAATTTTCTTATACTTGGAAAGAAAATGTTTCTTTTCAAAAGAATGATTTTCTATCTGGAAATATTCTCATAATTAGAAAGAATTAATTTTAACTCTTTAGATTCCATCATTGAAGCTTCACTAGTAACTACAGTATCATCAAAAAAACTTGATGAGATATAGGAACACTAATTGAAGTTGGTTTGACACCTTTGAATCTACCTTGAGAAATTTCCCTTTTGATTCTTCTTCAAAAATATTCCATAATAATAATAAATAAGAAAGGAGAGTTAGATCTCCTTGACAAATACACTTTATTTTTGTAACTAAAATAGAAGGATGGTGTTAATGATGATAACAAAGTTTAGAGTGAAAACACATTCTATAATTACAACCTAAAATTTCTTTCTAGAACCAATTTTTTTTATAACTTTAATTAGGAAGTCCTAAGAAATAGAATCATAATCCTTCATATAATCTAATTTCAAGATAAACATATCTATTTTTGACCTCCATTAAATGAATAAGTTCATGAATTTAAATGATAATGTCAATAATCTAGTTCCATGAACAAACCCACTTTTTTGTGATGAGAAATAAAAAAAAAGAGTTTACCTCTCTTAGCAACCTTCAATTTCCAAAAAAATCCTTAGTAGAAACCATTAAATTCTTAGGCATAATATATATATATATATATATATATACATTTGAATGAAAAAATATGAAAACTCATTTGGACCACTGGTCTTATTTTGGTGTAGGAGCACAGGGTAGGCATGCAATCAACACCAACCAAAAATATTATTGGTTTTGTTTATGTGGTTTACTTTGTTTGGTTTCACTATTTCTTATCAGTGCCTAAACCTCTTAAATTTTACATTCTTACCATGAAAATTTGACAATGATGGAAGTAGATATGTGTCTCAAAGAAATTTTGTTTCATAAAATACAAACTGCATGATATGAACCAACATGGATGTGCTAATGAGAATTTTTTCAAATGTTGTAATTGCAATTGCCTAGTCGACGTCTATAAATTAATCTATAAAGTGCATCCAAGTAATGATTGTTGGAATCAAACTATTGGGGATTAAGATTATTTGATTTTTGAATGCAGAAGTTGAAGACAAATCAACTTCTCTAAGGTGTGCCAAGGTGGTGCTAAAATTTTGCATAGAAAACATAATTTCGTTCTAATTTGAAGTCTTAATTTCATGAGGTGTTCTTATCCGAGTAGCGAGTGTTGCATCTATTTGATTATTGTATAACAACATTATGAATATTCTCATGTAAATATATATATTATATTCAAATAGGTGTTCTCGTAAATGAAACGTAGCATAATATGTGTTTAGAAATCAGAATTCTGCTTTTATGTTATACATATATATTTATCTATATTCATACTTATGTATAAAGATATGTACACACGTATGTGTATTTGGTTGTTGCAAGAGAGTCTTATTGGATGTAATAATTAATGGATTACATGAGTTTTTTAAATAGGATAATTAAAATGAAGAAATTTTTTTAAGCATAATTGGGTATTGATGGGAATACTTTTAATTAATAAGGGGCTCATATTATTGTTGAGTTGAATTTTATAATGAGTTGAAACTTGAAAGTGTAGACTTAGCTCTTTAATTATGAATTTAGAGTTAAATTAATAATCTACCATGTCAAATAGAATTGTTAACCAAAGTGATTGTGGAATCAATGTGTTATGTAGTTCGTATGAGTTTGGTTCCTTGTATGAAGTTTTGAGTGGATCTTTAAAATAATAGAATTATCTTGGTTATGGTTTAGTTGTGGGAACTAGTTGTGCAAGTTTCTAAGCTGACTTCTAGAGGCTAAGGGGGGAAAGGTTTCCTACTTGATGATTCTATGATTGTCCTTTTGAGATGGTTGTTTATGTATTGAATGAGTGCACTTGAGTTTCTAGCCTTGCACAGTGTATTCACCAATTTGGTTGGAACTTGTGTGCGAGAAGCATTATACCTTGCCTCGTTGTTATGTTAGTGATATTTTGTGAGTGTGCAAGTTGGATTTACTCTTTTGAATTTTATTGGATCTTTTAGTTGTAGAATGGGGAGTGGCTTGTGATGGGGGTTGGCGCACAAATTGGCATCTAGGACAACCCATGTGGTAGTTTTCTAATCAAGTGATAACCTAATTAATTAACTAAGGGGTGGGGTAGAATTTCACTTTAATTAAGATAATTGGATGCCTCACCCATACATGTAGAGCTCATTTAGGATAAGCATGGGTTGAGAAGGCTTGGTTGGAAAGACCAATTTTCTTGTCCCCACAAAAGGATAATTGGTCCCGCATGTGTCACCCTATGGGGCTAGCATTGAATGTGAGACTGTTAGGACAATGAGAGATGGGGGCCAATGTCTAGAGAAATGTCGTCATTACAACCCATGCTAGGACCATGCGATGACACTCTCCCCTACTACAACCTAGCATTCCCTTGATTTTATTTCCATGCAATGTTGTGTGTGCCTCTAGAAGTAGTGTCCCTGTTGTGTGGTGTTATGTTGTACTTGCTTGTTAGCGTTCTTTATAGTCTTGTTGTGTCAATGGATTTTCACCTTGTTGTCATTGTGATGGTGGGATCCTCTGCTATCTCCTAGCACGGGGGGTGGACCTTAGGATTCCACATGGTCAGGTGGAATGTGCCTTGTACTTCATTGGGTTCCCTCTCTTGTTCGTGTTCATGGTGACTACTCTTGGATTTGAAGACTTTTGCACTTGTCCCAGTTCTTGTGGATTACATTCCATATATTTGCATTGTATCATTAATCTCTTGTATCATGTATTATATTTCTGATGTACTCTCCTCACATGTGTTTGAGGATATATTTCTATTCATGATGTAATGATGTAACATTGTACTTATTATGGAACTTTCTATTGTAATTGAAAAGATAATTAAATGGATTTGAATGGTAGCTATGGATGACTTGTTATGATTAATGATGTTACTTATGAAATTAGGATTTAGATATATATGTTTTAATTCTAATGAGTAATGTTGCCTGTGAATCTTCAGGGCATCATTGGAATCAAGAATTACTCAAGATTTGATATCTTGAGGAGTGAATTATTAGGATTTAGGTATCTTGAGAAGTCACTTCTTAGGATATCTTATCTTGAGGAATTTCTTAGTGCATCATGATACCTAAATGCGGTTTGAGATGACATTATTTAACTTTATGTAAATTCAGATATGTTTACCATTCTTTTTATATTCTCTTGGAAATTCAATATCAGGCTCTTCTTTGCAATGGATAATATGATGATGACTATTGTATATGTTAGTTAACTAGATGGTTTTTTCAATACATTATAAGAGACAATATATGGATAATTCATATTGTTAGTTGGGATGGTTTAATGCTGTGAATTTTAATTCTTGTCAGTATGGATTGTGGGATTCTAGTAGCGTAGTCATGGACCTTAGAGGAATTAGGTTAGAATAGGAGTTATTGTTCATTTGTAATCTTTAATACGCTTATACTTCAAAAAAAAATTGTACCATTTTTATGTGTAGTTAGTGTGTTGCCCTCTAGGGTCCTGTGGTAGGGAGTTACAATTTACTTTGTTTGGTTTCACTCTTTCTCATCAGTGTCTAAACCTCTTAAATTTTACATTCTTACCATGACACTTTGACAATGATGGAAGTAGATATGTGTCTGAAAGAAATTTTATTTCATGAAATGCAAATTATAGGATATGAACCAACATGGATGTGTTGATGAGAATTTTTTCAAATGTTGTAATTTCAACTTCCTATTCAACATCTATGAATTAATTGATAAAGATAATCCAAGTAATGATTGTTGGAATTGGACTATTGGGGATTAAGATAGTTTGATCTTTGAATGTAGAAGTTGAAGACAAATCAACTTCTCTAAGTTACGCTAGGGTGGTGCTAAGAGGTTGTGTAGAAAACATAATTATGTTCTACTTTGAATTCTTAACTTCATGAGGGTTTCTTATCCAAGTAGTGGGAATTGCATGTATTACCATATGCTTTTGCTATAGAATAGTGACATATGAAATGCATATTGAAATTAGTAATTGTTAGAGGTTGATCCAAACAAAACAAAAAACAAAAAAATACTTATGAAAGGTAAAGGGTAATTGGTGATCACAAGAGAATGCTAAAATTCATTGTAGTAAATGGTAGAAAATAGGAGACAATATGAAATAAAATTTGAATCACTCAACCAATGTAAAGAATGAAAACCACTATGTGGATGAAGAAGAACCAATTACCTTGGCATATCAAAAGGCCATAGAAGAAATGTTGAAAGATAAAATTTAAATAAATAAAAAAGGTAGGATGTGAGTAGAATAGAAGGGAATTTGAATGGACATGTCAAATATGGTAAGGTGCATCATAAAGAAAACAGGGTCTATGTGAAGAGGGGTTGAAACCTTGCAAAAAGAGAGGAAGTTTGATTGGGGTTGGAGGACGAGTCCAATCTTCATGTAGGTGGTAGATACAAAAACCAAAAATAAAAATTTGGGTGCATCACAATGATACGAGGAGGTTGCAAAGGCTATAGAAAGAATATTGGGTGCAACTATGCATGGGGAAACTGAAACTAAAAGGAAGAATTGAAATAATAAAGAGAGGTGGTATTGCAAGGAGCATAATAAATGAAGGACCATGTGAGAGAGAGATAAGAGGCAAGCCAATAGAGAAATGGGAAGAGGGCCCATGAAAGAGAGAAGGGGTCAGGTTTAAGAGAGAGTTTGTTGAGACAAAAGGATAAGTAATAAGCATCGATGAGGGGAAAATAGAGACTGATTGAGAAAGAAAAGGGCGGATTGATCTCAAGGAAGCCCAAGTGAAAGAAAATAGAGGCATATTTGAATTGATTGTAGATAAGGTTGCTTAGTTGTAAAAGGAAACGTGTGCTAGAGAGTATAGAATCGACCAAATATAGTGGAAAGAAGACATCAAATGGAATTCCATATGCAAAAATAGAGGACAAAGGAGTGAAGGAAGAATGATAAAGTAAGGGGCACCAGATATATAGGAGGAATGAATGAACAAAGAGATATTTCAAGGATGGAAGGAATGTGAATAGCCTTATATGTAATTTTCCAGTAAAATTTGTATTACAAAAATCAATATATGTTAAGTGCATTTAAACCAAATTTAACTGTGTTATTGTGTTGTCATCTAAGTTTCGTATTGAGAAACAAATATTTGTGTCCTGAGTTTGTGAGTAATAGGGAGGAGAAGGGGAGTTTGCATTATAGATTGTATTTGAATTAGAGATAAATTAATAAAACTTGAGTTTGTTGTAGTCTTATTTTATTGAATGCTAAATCGGGCAGAATTTTCTTGCAAGAATTGTTTTGTGTTTGACTAGGTTGGTAGAGGGGAGTACCCTTGTACGTCATGTTTCCTTTGAAGGAAAAATAAAATTTGATCTTCTCATGCATTAAAGGATTCATCAAATCATATTATCTTGAGAATAAATAATGTTAGGAATGAGCTTCAATAAGTAATGCCAAATTTTAGAATCAAACACATTATTTTAAAAAGAAGATTATTGAAGACATATGTATATTTATCCTTATAGAGGTTTCTTTAAAAAAAAATCATCTACCCAATTCTCTTTGATTCTATTGGATGATTGATGTTTTAAGGTATTCATATGGTAGAATTTGGTATTCCTCTCCCCCTCCTTTAACTTGATGTTTGTTAATTGCTTTTGCCTCCAATAGTCTTCTTTAGCAATAAGAGTGTAAAGTTTACAAAGAATATTTTTTTCCCTTTATCATAAGATTCCAATTTATATCCATAATATGAATATCCTTCTACACCAACTCTAATCTAGCCATGAATTTGGATTTTTTTTAATTTTTACCAAGAGAATTCATCTTCCATCTTCTAGTATTATGCTTTACATTGTTCAATTTATTAATCTTTTCTTCCAATAGTCTTCTTCTTTGGTAATAAGAGAGAGAAGTTTACAAAGAATATGTTTTCCCTTTATCATAAGATCCTAATTTATATCTATAATATTAACATTCTTCTACACCAACTCTAATCTAGCCATGAATTTGGATTTTTTTTTTAAATGTTACAAAGAGACATCATATTCTATCTTTTGATACTATTATTTACATTGTTCAATTTCTTAATATTTTCCTACTGATGGAACTCCTTAACAACTCATGATTCCTTGATTACTTTGGCCAATTTTATTCATTCTCAATATGACTGGGCTTAGGGTTTCATTCATCATCATTGTCTGAGGATTTTTCTGCCAAAATATCACTTTAGAAAACCCTTGGTTCTAATTCATCATTGACCTATTGTTGCCTATTCCCAGATGGTTTAAAACATCTTATGTCATCTAATCCCATAGAGGTACTAGCCCCTCGTGCCTAGTAATGAAAATATTTTATTTCTATAAGGTTGTTCAATTGTCCTTTTTGGCCTTTATGTCTTTTAAGGTATTATGTATTAAGTCCTCGAGGCCTTTTGTTCATTGGCCTAGGCAGTTCCCCCCTTTTTTAGAACAACTTATGAGCATGTGTTGATTATCTTCACTAAGGTCCTGTATTTCTCATGATGATCCATTTTTAGTTTGCAAGCTCAAATCCGTGATGAGTGATGAGTTGCATTCTCCTTGATTTCACGCATCGTGGATCTATTTCAAATGTCCAAAGTTAAATTGGTGATGCATGATGGACTATTTTATCACTAGTTCCTTTAGTATCATGGATTTCTCATATTCTTGGCAATCTAAATTAGCGATACATGATGACCTTTTGTTCTAGAAGTTCTTTCATCGCTCATCGTGGATGGATTTTTGATTGTTCCTTTCAAAAGGGCGATGAGTGATAAATTATTTGTCTCAAGCTTCCCTTCACTGATGTAAAGTGCTCTTAGGAGTGATGCATCTTGTACCATTGATTTTTTCATGTAGGTGTACATGTCTTGATCTTCTTTTCCCTTCACTAATGTGATCTGGAGAGCAAGGCATGAGTCTGTGATGCATGATGGAGATGAACTATGATCAAGGATGGGTATGTGATTTTACAGCTGAGATCTCATCGTGAAAGTTATTGCATCACTATTAGAACCTGCTAAAAGTAAAGTGAATCCGCAATGCACGATGAGAGACGAAGATCTTTAAGGGCACAGTGATCCAATGGCCTATTTTTCACCGTGCCCATGTTCTCATTGCTAATTGAGCCATAAAGGAGGGAAAATCAATGATGCATGATGTAATATTCCAACAAGTATTATGTTCAAGTGATGGCTATGTATCGCTGATATAAATGGAAATGTACGGATCAAGTTGGTGATGGATGTTGATCGATAGATCATAAGTGACTAATGAAGATTAAGGGACAACGTGGTAGTATTTGAGGTGGCATCACTGCTTTCTAGGAACAAGTTGCAAAGATTAAAAAATAACAGTTGAGGTTTCCATTGATAATGTTTTAATTCTGCAAATATTGATGGCCCAAATTCAAAGCCCAGCTGTTAAGTTATCAAATCGCTCGCACAAGGGGTTCTTCAATCATTAATTCTTGCATGCTCCAAATCATCTATTTAATGTAGGATGGTTTGTCACTTGATTTCATTGGTTGCAGTCTGTAGAAAATTTTATGTGTGAGTCATAAGTGCTCAAGTGTTGAGGAGTTGATGTGAATTATGGGTAAGTTGGTAGTCATATGAGCTCTCTAAAATCCATGTTCTAAGTTTTTCTAGATTTTTCAGATTTCTGGAGCTGGTTTTAATTGTTAAGGGTTGTGGGTGTGCTTTGATGCAAATTTGGTTATGAGGTCTTTGGATTGGTTAGGTTTTGTACTCATTTTAAACTTGCTAGTTTGTGTCTAGGTTTTGTGAAATGGGAAATCTGATGTGCCAACCCAACCTACTAGGAGGTTTGTTCGTCTTAGTGTTTTTTACTATCATGAGGATTTTCCTAAGGCTAAACAGGTGATTCTAGTGACTCCTATGACTCAAGAGGGTAAAAGGAGTGCCCATGGTTGAAAGAAGAAGAAGGCAATTGTCCAGAGTACCAACAACTTATGAAATAGGACCAGTTTTGAAGAATTGGTCAAAGTTAAAGGAAAGGAGTCAATTGTGCTAGATAGGAAGGCCATGAAGGAAAGAGACAAGCATCCAAAGGCCTACCTGGGGAAACAAGATTCTCCTATTGTGCTTTCTGATAGACTTTTGGATGGTGGAGATGACACTAACTTAGGGTATGGCCAGTACTTGCTCTCCCTAGTGTCGTATGGAATTTTCAATGAAGAGTTGATGATGGTTCCTCAATTGCATCATGCACAAGGAGTGGTCAGGCATACTCTAATTCTAAAGAATCAGAGTGATGTCCTGACCTTTTTCTTGTTTTAGATGATACCATTGTCGTTGTGTCCATGATTTTGGTCTTTTACTCTTCCATGCTAAGTCTTTTGGTTGATATGGTGGAAACATTTTTGTTTGATGTGGAAATTGTTGTTGTGACTAGAATTTCCCTATGGTGATTGGCTATTGTCCCTCAATAACTTATCAAGAAATTTGTCTTTTTTCTTCCCCTTGTTTTATCAATGATTGCATATAGCCGTCTGGGGAATCTCTTGAATTTTGTTAAAATTGTTTTGAAATGAATATGAAATGCATTGCAATTCAGCTAGATGCTTGTTGCTCCCCTGTTCTATAAAGGATATTTCAAGGCTAATTACAAGAGAGAGAGAGAGAGAGAGAGAGATTCAATTTTTGGAGTCTTAGAAGGGTCTAGGCAAAAATGACATTCTCAGATTAAGAGCATAATGTAAATAGATAGATTAATGGATATACCATGAGTCAAATTTCAAATATATAGTTATGATGTAATTATCTTAAAATGGTTTTACAGTAACACCAGTAATAGAATATATCAATTTAAAGTATGTGTTTTATGTAATTTCTTTGCAGACTATGAATGAAATTGTTATTGGTAGTTTCATTTGTCTTTTGTTGTTTGAAATGAATGAATGATTTTTCTTAATGCTTCAATTCAAGGGGTTGATTAAATGCTAAAGTAAGGTCATGAGTTTTTGAGGAAAATGAGATAGGATTTTGTAAGAAATCATGTTTTAAATACAGTGAGTTGGATGTTATAAGGTAGTATGCCAATGGCCCATAAATTACTAGGATGAATTGTTAGTGTATTACTAGTTAATTGCATTATGAATCTTTTGTCCCATGAAGGAGGCACTAGTCTCTTCATTAGTTTGTCTTGGATGTAAGTTGAGTTTATTTACGCATCTAGCTAGAGGCTCAAAATGATGAACAAATCACAACAACCAACATTTGAAGAATGTATCAATCTGAAGTAATCATTTGATTCCTAGCTATAGATAGTTTTTATTTTGAAGGTTGACCAGGCCTTTAGTAAATTTTATCTATGTGCAATGAAGGTAAATTCATCTATGTATGGAAGTGCTCTTGGTTAAGTGACTATCTTAGGAGCAAAAATTGGATTAACCTCCTGGGTTTCACAGAGCCCGAAGAGTAGAAGTAAGGAATCTTAATTTATTACTTATGTGCTGGCCAATCCTTACCCTTATTAATAATTGAACCCTAGCAAATTCATAGGTAAGGGATGAGATCAAGTTTGGTTCATAAAAAATTACCAACATAAATGGTGACTTTGTTGGGGATAAATGTGAATCTCTAGTTGTAGACTTCCCTATCATAGAGTCAAGAAGAATTGGAACATCGGGTTTGGCTTCCATAAATTTTTTGAACCTGAGAATGGTTGTGTTGTGGTAGATTAAAATAATTTGTGTGCAAATCCACTGGTGCAAGACCCAAAATGATATTGAGTTTCAAAAGGCTTTATGTTACTTGAAATTTAGTCCTCTAGTAAGAGAGGTGGCAACTCTATCATATGAATCTAACAAAGCTTTGACGACTTACAATTAGTAAGAACTTACAATGGTTGCAACATATCCTAGTATTTTTCTGTGTTTCAGTTCTTGTGAAGAAATAAATTTGTATAAAATCCATTTTTGAAGAATCTAGAAGAAAATTGGGTTACCTATTGAGTGAATTAAGCACTAGCAAAGGGAATGATGGTAGTTGTTATACATACTTCTAAAGTGTAATTTGTAATATCATAAATGTTTTGGAAGAAGTATGCTTATTCCTGAATAGTGCCTCTTAAAAAGTTTTAAATTATGGGTATGTTTGAGCTTTAAAAATATGATAGAATTAAGAAATAAGGTAGTGGAGAGTTAATTGAAAGACTGCATAAGGGTACAATAGAACTATATCACTTCCCTATATACCCTTGTGAAATAGTAAGAATAAGTATGCAAGGCATGCAACCCTCATCATACCATCAAAACAAGTTCTCTATGGAGAGATATAATCCATTAAGTTTCAATGATATTCATGGTTTTCCTAATAAAATTCCCAATGATGTTAGGAAATATCTACCTGAATTCACAAGGAAAAATGGTGAGTCTACTTATGAACACCTAAATGTATTCATAGATTTTATGGGTGACTTTGAAGTAAACCATGAGGATGTTGTTATGAAGCTCTTTGTTCAATCTTTAAAAGAAAATGCTAGAGACTAGTTTTCATATTTGCCAGTACATTCTATAAGTTCATGGAATGACTTCATGATAGCATTTGTGGAACAATTTGGTGAAAGGGTTAGTCCTAGTGAGATAATAAAAAGACTTATGGAAATCCGAAAGGATGGAGATGAGATGGTTCCAACTTTTAACTTGAGATTCACACAAGCAGTAAAAGGAATTCCGGAACACCTAAGGCCTAATGATGCAGAGTGTTTAATTATATATCTAGGTGCATTTGATAATGAGATGAGTTATTTGATAAGGGTTAAGGGACCAAAAACATTACATCAATCCTACCACATTGCTATGGACATTGAGAATATTATGAAATATTCAATGATGAGGGGATATATTGCTACAAATGTTTGTTGTCTTGATATGTGTCATAAAAATGGAATGGATAATTATGAAGAGGATAACCCCAATAATGATATTCCTAATGCCTTATATGGATCATCATCATAAAATATTGATCATCAAAAGATGCAAGATGAGCTACAACAAAATTTGAGTGATAATGACCAAGTGTTACGGAGACTATATAATATGAAAATACATGAGGGGAATTTCCCTATGAGTTGCTAGCAAGATTGTTGGATGATTTTTTGGAGATCCCTAAAAGGTTAGAACCTAAGGATTTTATTTGTATTGACATATTCTATGACATCTATGAGCCAAAGCTTAGTACTTTTCCTAATGAATTGAAACCATAGGATTTCGAACAAATAATTGATTATATTAGGATTACTTAGGAGGATAAATGTGAATTTATGCAAAATTTGATGTCTCGGGATGATAGGGATGCCCCTCCCATTATTATCAATCAAGGGTTTGTTCAAGAAAAGGGTAGAAAAATCTCTAAAGAAGAATATATATCTGGTGGAACAGATGATGATATTGTTATATTTGCAAGAACTACTGACATACCTTTGAGGATGCAAGATCAGAGTAATGAACATGAAAATATTGATAATTTTGATAAGGAGTATGAAACTTATTATGAGATTGACATGAAGGCTTCATTCACGTCTGAGAAATCCAGTTGTGCCAGTAGTCATGAGATTGTGTCTTTACCATTAGATGAACACATGGCATGTGGTGAAGTTTTGGATTGCAATAAAGTTGTATTCAAATTGAAATTCCCTAGAAATGTGGTATACAATGAATTTCAAGACAGGGAGCTCTATGCTCAGGGTCTTGAGCTTGATGTTAGAAATAGTGAGACTGGTGTTGATAGTTAGGAAGGTCTTGATTCAGGATGTTTGTATCAAACATAGATAGAATATATATTTTTTATGACAAAGGTAGACATCATAGTTCTCAATGAGGAATGTGTTAAGAAAACTTGTCTAGCTGAAAATGAGAGATGTTTAAGTTGTAGCAAATTTTGCACATGCATGCAAAATAACTTAACAACTAATGGTGTACCTAAACACCTTACTACTGGTCACATAAAATCTAAGTCACTGGACTCATCTTTTGAGATATTTTATTTTAATTTGAACAAAGTTCTGAAAGGAGGATGGGAATGTGTTGATGATCCTGAAATAGAGATATTTGTACATACTTGGAAAAGTATTGATAATTCCTCCTGTGAGAATAACCTTGATAAGAGAAAAATGACTATGGGAATTGTTGAATTAAATCCTCGTGGACATGAAGAATATGGTGGAATATCTGGTACATCTTGCTCCAATGAATATAAGTACCAATTGGAATAGAAGCCTGTGTATGAAATTTTTTTGTTCATCACACAAAATGAATATGTGCTCAACATGGGACAAGAGCTAGATGATAATGACCCCGTATTTCTAGATATGAAATGGAGATATTACTCCTAAGGGTTTCATCATAATGGAAACCCTAAAGGTAATATGTATGAGGATTTATAGATTAGTGAGAAAAATAAATTTGATATCAACTTGTATGATGGTGGTGGTCAAGTGGAGTATGAATGTTATACTTTCCCTCTTCAGTTGGATAAACATTTAGTGAAATGTGATGGTAAATTGAGTCAGAGGGGAGGTGACTTTGATCAGGTTTTTTAGATTGGCTATAGTTCACAGAGAGACATGAATAAAAAGGATGATTGTAAATTCAAACACATTTCTATGATAGTTGGGTACACCACCTGCAATGTTACTAGTTGTTGGGCAGTTTATGATGGTATTTTCAGCCTTAGCAGGGTGCAAATGGTGGAAAACAAGGTTTTTGACAAACGTAAGCACCAATTTTGGTTGGGCCATGTAACTTATGTAAAAACTATACATATGTTGTTTTCCTTGATTTTTTGGCTCTTTGGTTTGGTTTGCTTCACCTGGATTCTAGATTCTCGCTCTATTCATGGAGGAATAGATGTCCCCAACTAGAGCCATTGATGGAACTCCTTAAAAACTCATGATTCCTTGATTACTTTGGCCAATTTTAGTCATTCTCAATATGGTTGGGCTTAGGGTTTCGTTCATCATCATTGTCTTAGGATTTTGCTGCCAAAATCTCACTTTAGAAAACCCTTGGTTCTAATTCATCATTGACCTATTGTTGCCTATTCTCGGTCATTTTAAAACATCTTATGTCATCTGAGCTTGTAGATTTACTGACCCCTCGTGCCTAGTAATAAATTGTTTTTCTTTCTATAAGGTTGTTCGATTAGCCTTTTTGGCCTTTACGTCCTTTAAGGTATTATGTATTAAGTGCTCGAGGCCTTTTGTTCATTGGCCTAGGTCGTTCCCCATTTTTTTAGAACAACTTATGAGCATGTGTTGATTATCTTCACTAAGGTCCTGTATCGCTCATCGCTGATTCATTTTTCAGTTTGCAAGCTCAAATCTATGATGAGCGATGAGATACATTCTCCTTGATTTTATGCATCACGAATTTGTTTCAAATTTACAAAGTTAAATTGATGATGCATGATGGACTATGTTATCGCTAGTTCCTATAGTATCACTAATTTCTCATATTCTTGGCAATCTGAATTAGCGATACGTGATGAACTTTTGTGCTAGAAGTTATTTCATCACTCATCACAGATGGATGTTTGATTGTTCCTTTCAAAAGGGTGATGAGCAATAAATTATTTGTCTCAAGCTTCCCTTCGCTGATCTAAAGTTCTCTTAGGAGCGATGTATCTTGTTCCATTGATTTTTTCATGTAGGTGCAATGTGCACGTGGCTTGATCTTATTCTCCCTTCGCTAATGTGATCTGGAGAGCAAGGCATGAGTCTATGATGTGTGATGGAGATGGACTATGATCAAGGATGGGTATTTGATTAGATGGTTGAGATCTCATCGTGCAAGTTCTTACATCACTATTAGAACCTACTGAAAGTAAAGTGAATCTACGATGCGCGATGAGAGACGAAGATCTTCAAGGGGCACAATAATCCAATGATCTATTTTTCATCACACCCATGTTATCATAGCTAATTAAGCTCTAAAGGAGTGGGGGAAATCAGTGATGCACGATGTAATATTCAAGTAAGTATTATGTTCAAGTGATGGCCATGTACTTCGCCGATATAAATTGAAAGTTATGGATCGAGTTGGCGATGCATGTTGATCGTCAGATCATAGGTGAATAATGAAGATTAAGGGACAATGTGGTAGTATTTGAGGTGGCATCACTTCTTTCTAGGAACAAGTTGCAAAGAAAAAAACAAAAATTGAGGTCGCCATTGATGATGTTTTAAATCCACAAAGATTGATGGCTTATATTTAAAGCCCAACTACTAAGTTATCCACTCGATCAAGCACAAAATTCTTCAATCATTAATTGTTGCATGCTCCAAATCATCTATTTAATGCAAGATGGTTTTCCATTTGATCTCATCAGTTGCAATCTACATAAAATTTGAGGTGTGAGTGATAAGTGCTTGAGTGCTGAGGAGTTGATGTGAATTATGGGTAAGTTGATAGTCATATGAGCTCTTTGAAATCCATGTTCTAATTTTTTCTAGAATTTTCAGATTTCAGGGGTTGGTTTTAATTGTCAAGGGTTGTGGGCATGCTTTGATGCAAATTTGGTTATGATTTCTCTAGGATGGTTAGGTTATCTACTCATTTTAAACTTGCTAGTTTGCGTCTGGGTTTTGTGAAATGGGAAACTATGGTGGGCCAACCCGACCTACTAGGAGGTCTGGCTATCTTAGTATTTTTGAGTGTCATGAGGATTTTCCTAAGGCTAAATAGGAGATTCCAATGACTCTTGTGACTCAAGAGGGTAAAAGGAGTTCCCATGGTCAAAAGAAGAAGACAATTGTCGAAAGTACCTACAATTTATGAAACAGGACCATTTTTGAATAATTGGTCAAAGTTAAAGGCAAGGAGTCTACTGTGTTGGCAATGAAGGGCATGAAGGAAAGAGACAAGCGTCTAAAGGCCTACCTAGGGAAACAAGATTCTCCTATTGTGCTTTTTTATAGCCTTTCAGATGGTGGAGATGATATTGACTTGGGGTACGGCTAGTACTTGCTCTCCTTGGTGTCATATGATATTTTTGATGAAGAGGTGATGATGGCTCCTCCAATTGCATTGTGCACAAGGAGTGGTTGGGAATACTCTTATTCTGAAGAATTAGAGTGATGTCCTGAATTTTTTTTTTTGATGATACCATTGTTGCTGTGTCCATGATTTTGGTATTTTACTCTTCCATTTTGTCTTTTACTCTTCCATGTTGATGTGGAAGTCTTCTGGCTGATATGGTGGAATTTGTTTTGTGTGACACAGACATTTTTGTAGTTCTTGGTGTTTCCCTATGGTGATTTGGTTACCGTCCCTCGACAACTTATCAAGAATTTTGTCTTTTTTTCTTCCCCCTGTTTTATCAATGATTGCATATAACTATGTGGGGAATATCTTGAATTCTGTTGAAATTGTTTTGAAATGAATATGAAATGCACTATAACTCAACTAGATGCTTGTTGCTCCCCTATTCTATAAAGGGGATTTCAAGGTTGATTACAAGAGAGAGAGAGATTCAAGTTTTGGAATCTTAGAGGGGTCTAGGAGAAAATTCTATTCTTAGAAAAAAGAGCATAATGTAAATAGATAGATTAATGGATATACCACGAGTCAAGTTTTAGATATATATTTATGATGTAATTATCTTAAAAGGGTTTTATAGTAACACGAGTAATAGAAAATATCAATTTAAAATGTGTTCTCCTATGTAATCTCTTTGTAAACTATGAATGGAATTTTTAATTATAGTATTGATACCAAAATTTGACAAGCAACAACCTTATGGGAAACTCAATTAAAGGGAGGACCTATTGCGCTAAACTGAGTAACCTCTAGGATTTAAAGAAGTCGGCTTCTTCTAAAATTTGGGGTTTGGAATGGGAAAAGGAAGAAGGTATATAAAATAAAGATCTAACTAAGGCGATGCACCAAGATGTAGGGTATTCAGGCACAGGAAACCTTCCTTTCGTACATGGTTTAAATGTCATTCAACAATCTGCTATGTCCTAGAATAATATAAATCACAGATGAAAAACCTGAATAGTTTAAGAATTAACATAAAATAACTCCGATACACATTTACTAAAAAGAAGAGTCCAAGACATGGTCTGAATCAGAAAAATTATATTGAAATCATAGAAATCTACAAATAAACTACCCAATACAATAATGGCACAGTATAATGTTCTATCAAATAGCTAAGAAATAGAAAGTTCAAACAATGGCACATTCTATGAGTCTTATACAATAATCTAAAAAACAATACAAAAGTCTAGTGTTTTTCCACTATTTTTATGTATCTTCCAAACCCATTCTTCAAAACAAGAAGTAGTATTTATAGAAAATGATCCAACCCCCACTTAGCCAGTAACATAAAATTATTTTTTATGAGAGCAATGATGTCCATCACAATGATTTCCCAGGTCATTGCAACATAAAATATTCTGAGCCATAAAACTTGGTCGTCTTTGAGCTAGATGCATTCTCTGCAAATGATGATGATGGTCTCATCATAGAAACAACAACTCTCCAGCAAACATGTGTCGCTAACCCATAAATTCAATTAGGACATGTGGCAATATGGTGCAACCCACTACTCGTTCCATCCTTCCCTTCGCTGAAATTCCCGTGTTGACTATAGGGTCCACCAAAAGGTGTACGTGAAAAGATGCTACATGGCACGTGAGTGCCGCTTGATAGAAATGCGAAGGGAAGCAAGCCTTAAAGGTGTGAACTGCTAACACATGGAAGAATGACAGGGTTTGGAAGAGAAGCGAGAGACAAAGACCTTGTGAGGAGCACATGGAGGACACGTGGTGGCATTGGATGCATCTCTTTATAAAAAGGGGTTGGAGATACATAGGGCACAATCGAAAGTAAAAAAAAATAGCAATATCAATCCGAAGGGATCTCGAGGAGTTTTATATCCACAAATTTTGGTGACTACTAGGGGCGTTTCACCTACAGAACAGGGAACCCAAAATTTTTGGTTCTCATATCAGAGTCTTTATCTATTGGGCGATGGAGTCAGTGATTTGAGAGAGAAATCTATAGAGGTAGCCAATCAAATTCAAATGGTGTAGATATGGAGAGAAAATTTTTGTGCAACTCATGTAGATCAACCACTTCTTTAAAAGGTAGCTTCATGGATATCCCAATCCCAGACTCAAGTTGAAATAGTAGTCACATAATCTGGTGAGTAATGCCCTCTATATCCTCAGTAGTTGGGGGTTGATTGAAGCTTTGAAAAGTGGACATGTCTTGCTACTTCTCCTCTATCTTTGTTGAAATTTTCTTCACTATAGCCATTGAATCATCAGAGAGAAACAGTTGGGAGAATTTCACCTACATGCTATCCATAGTTCGGTCTAGTGTGGTAGTGCAATTGCTCGCATGGAGTATGGTTGTGTGGAAACAAATGAATTCCTTTGTTGTCTTGGAATCCAATCTCTGGTCCTCGATCCCTGTACTCACCAAGTCATCATTCAAAATGGTGTATAGCTTATCCATCAACCTTTTTTCCTTGAGAACCTTCTCTGTAATAAATTGTGGGAATTGATTGATTGTTCTGCAAACCTCCCAAATCAAACTCGATGCTTTTGCCATGAACTGTAGAGTCAGAAAGAAGGTCTTAACATTCTCCCAGTATGAAACATACAATTGTTTGGCTATCAGAAGGAGGTCTGACTGGGGAGCAGGGGTTGGGGAGGATTTCTCAAAAGCAATTTTCGCATCCATTGACCCGATGTCCTGTGTTAGCTCCACAATTTTATTATCTGTAGTGGAGAGTTTCTCCTGCAAGGTCTTCAATTTAGCAAGCCATTTTTCCTTGGCCTGGCTAAAGGCCACATATTCCCTATCTAGGGAACGCCTTAGTTCTTGGATTTCCTTTTCAAATTGAGCCTATCGTCCCTAGAGGTTTGTTTCCTTCTACTACATTATCTACTCTAATTGGGCTTGTTGGTGTTGAATCTCTTCATTCTTTTGTTGTATTTCCTCCTCTGCCTACATCGACCGATCTTGCAACTCTTGGTTTTTCTACCACAGATCATTGACCAGGTTAGGATCCATGGATTGAAACATTTTCAGCTCCTCATAGAGCCTATCCTATTCCACCATTGCTTATTGTGACAAGCGTGCAAATTTGGCATCTCTTGCCTTCTATTTCAAAATTAGAACCTCAATCCTTTCCATGATATTTTTTAGCTCATCCTCTTTCTTTTTTAGTTGGTGTTTGGACTTGAGAAAGTAGGTGGTCACCACACATTGGGTTTCCTCCATGAGCTCAACTTTATCTTACGATTTAGTTACATGTAAATCGATCACCATAGCATGGATGGTGTAATCCTTGGGCTTCATATCCCCTTGAGGCTTGATGATGTTTGGGTGCCTAGTTGCAAAGTGTAACGACTACTAAGGCTCATTGAAAAGCATTTGCACCCTTGGATTTTCTAGCCTCTTCGTATCCTTTCCCCTTTACTTCTTTAGCCTGAGAGCTCAAGCTTGTCTTGTTCTATTTCCCTTCGACAAAAAATATGCTAGCTATCGAATGAGCTCACTTGCAAAGGGTGCATCAAGAGGAACAAAAAAAGGGAACGAGAGGGTAGTGGTTCTGGTTGATTTCTTCTTTGGAAGATAGAGCGTTAGTGGGGAGAATAAGGGAATATGTCAAGGCTCAATATGTGAAGTGACGAGAGGACTCATGGGAAGCAGGGGTGGTAGCGGAGGTGCAACAGACTCCATTTATTGAGTGAGATGGATCAAAGCTGACGTAGCAGATACAAAAGGTGTAGCAATAACAATTGTGGACTACTCTCTAAAAAAAGGTGGGATAACCTATGGGGGAGTGAAAGCATATTGTCTTGCTTGGGAGAACTAGGAGAAATCTCCAGTGACTATTGTAGTAGAAGTGGAGAAAGAAAGGCCGACACTTGAGGTGATGGGTGATGCAGAGATAGTGGAAGAAACCAAAGATTGTGAATCAAGGAGGGAGAGAAAGAGAATTGATCTATGGATGCCTTCAGTCCTTGACTCATGAAAGGTTCCTGTGAACCTTCCTTATAAGTTGCATCTGTGCACTGCCTCTTGCTTTGTGGGGATTCTTCCACCTCTAAAACCTTTGTCAAGTTTTGTTGGGTTTGACCCCTTGGTCTTTTCATGGCCCATGAGCACGCCTTTGAGGTTCCCGAATGTGATATATTTACTCGTAGCTTCAAAATAGTTTTGTCAGACTGCTTTACTGCCTTTTCACCTTGTTGTACTAGGGACGCCTTCACCTCTTTCTCCTTTTCATTTCCCTTCCCTATATTTTGCTCGGCTTACTTTGAGTTAGCGTCCTCATCATCAGAAGCATTGGTATCATCATGCACCTTGTTCCATAGAGTATCAAATTTCTCATCTATTTCCACATCTTGGAACAAGGCATTATAGCATTTGATTTCTTTGCGGTAAATCCATAATTCTTTAATCTTTTCTTCACTCCACAACCATTGCTTGACCAAACTATTGCGAAGTGTGGCACCTATTTGGATTTTTTAATTAAACTTCACCAAAGGAAAATAGGAATTAAGTCATGGAAACCTCTTATCCTCCATAGTAACATGAACAAAGTCTATAAATAGATCATCCCAATCCAATAGGGGATTCCACCTCTTTTCCTAGTAAGGTCAAGGGCTATGGGTTTCTTGAATACTTGTGCCTTTTAGGTAATTTCGGGGTTGTATTTTCATTTCTCATAGATCCACATGGGCCAGCTTTGCTTCTAGCAACTTATGCATCTACTTCTTTTCCATGACCACCATTTTGAAACTTAATGGGTAGAAGAAAAATCCTTTCTTCTTGGTCTTCCCTCCATAGAAGGTAAAGTCAATAATTGTAATTTATCAAAACACCACAAGGGCCAACACCTGATCTATGAGGCATGTTGGGAGATGGAATGGTTCCCCAATGAAGCCACGCATTCAAATGAATGTGAAATCCTCCTCGAGAAATCAATCACATTTGGGGTTGAGACTCTGCATCCATCTCATTTGGTCGGTAGAAAGTCGATAAAGACTACCATCCTCGCTCAAGTCTTGCAAAATCAGAGTCAAGAAATAATCTGAGAATGCATAATAGTCATATGTTGTGGAGAGGATAGGATTCCATATAGAAACTAGCCTTCTAACTCCATCCTCCCCAAAAATGACCAACCTCATATATTTGTTGAAAAAGTCAGGGTTCTAATGTAAAAACATATAGGAAAGGAGAGAAGGGAACCTAAACTTATGTTGTTCTTTGTATTCCCTGATTTGGCTTATAATCTCTCAGAAAATGACTTATGTGAAGTCATACCAGAACACAAAATATTTCCTTCCCAACTGAAAACTCAAACCCAATTGGAACTCATGTACCCATTTATCCTCGTCCAAGCCACAAAAAAATACCATCATAGAGAAGACCTCCTGCATATCCCCTTTGGTAAAATCGTTGAATGTGACCAAAATTTTTGGCAGCTTTATCAAATCTTCCTGGGGTCTTTGGTTTTCCTGGTTGTAAAAATCCAGAGCCTTTTCTCTGCCTCTCCAAAAGTTGTCTCCTTTTTTTGGAGAAAATGACTCCATCCTTTCTACTCTACAGCCCCCTCTGGGGATGCATAACATGTATCTAATAGACTCATGACTAAGTATAACCCTCAACTCCCAGCCTTCTATGGCATTGGTATCTGGGTTGAAACATAGAATTCCCTCATGAACCAGCTGCGGGCAGTAATGGACAAAAGGGACCATGTACTGTAGGAGTCCAAATAACCATTGCTTGTATGCCAACTATCGGTCACTGCTGGCCACCTTCATTCTTTCACACACTGCTTCCATTAGGCCTTTAGGGTTTTTTTTGAGGATGGGATCACAAATGTTATCCCACTCCTCCTTTATCTAACTCTAGTCTTTGTGAACCTTCTTATTTTCCATCTCCCGCATGCGAAACCACTCCAGTATCTCTAAAATTCCAGGGGAAGTGTAAGAGGTATCACCAAAAATATTGGCCATGGGTGTTGCACACATGGCATCAAACAAGTTTTTGGTCGCTTTGCCTTTATCTTCCATTTGAGGATTCTGGGCCATTTCACTTCCTACTATGGATTTTTGTGATATAATAGTGTCTCTTTTTTGCTCTGCAAAATACCTAGACACAAATTCAATTGGACTCTATTTCTTTGTTTTGGTTTGACTCATTCAAGCGCAGTACATCAAAAATAATTAATCCTCTGAACCTGGCTACTTCAATTCCTTCTATGTTTCTCAATAATTCTGCATTCAATACTCTTCGCACTAGATAGTGTATTCAGGAAGCTTTCACGCTATTTACTTCTTGCACATGCAACACTTAGCCTTTTCTTGACCGCAGTTAGGAACAATGGTAGCTCTTTTGCATTAAATTTGTCATGTACTGCCAAATCCCTTGCTCATGTGAAATGAATTTATTTCCCTCTTGAAAAGACAAAAAATCATAATGACAGCTAGTAAGCACGTTCTTTGGTATGATTTTCTTAGGAAATTGAGTAGGTGATGCAAATGTATAATCCTTCGCATGCTTGGAAATTAATATCCTGAAAGAATGATTAAGCCAACATGCAATGAGTACTTTGAAAAGATTTGAGTTCTGCCTCAAAGGCTGAAACATGCTTGCATGATGACACATCAACACCCCTATGTATGAGCGATCACTTGGCGCTACCACAAACTTGTGCTAATTAATTACCCCTCCTTAATCTCGCACGTAGTAATTTGTACATGGTAGACGTAACTGGGTGGGAAACTCAGGTTGGATCTTGGTGGGATTTTTGAGTTAGTACTCAATTAGAATCATGCTTATGGCACATAGCTACCTCAAACATTTATGTAAATAGGCCTCGAGATAATAGCAGAATCACACTTAGCAATTGGAAAGAATTAGCACTTAGGTAATTGGGTAAATTTTATGTGTCATGAATACTCCAATTAGGTTTATTAGCAACAAGGCTCAAACAAATTTCTTAGGTGAAGTTTCCTATAGTTGTCTGAAAAGAATGATGAAGAACCACCACTCATTGGCTATTATAGTAATGAAGTGGATACTGGTTATAGACTGCATAGAATTTGAAGATAAGTATAGGGTTAACATTGATATTTTCTCCCACTTTGTGGCATCTCTTCTTGATATTCAGGTCCCCAAGTTGATGATTATGTGGCTTACATTGGAAATCTTTCTGAAGTGATACCTCAGTGGCCTTGGAGAGGTGGTGGAAAATGCGGTGTATGGCCTAGGCATCCCAATGGCAAGTGACCTTCATAAACACATTGAAGAAGATTCCATGGTGTCATAGGTGCCATTTTTGAGTGGCTTCCACATTCTTTCATAGGCTAAGCACTGCTAGAGAGTCACCCATGCTTGTCACTTCTTGTTACATTGCTACACCATGGTGTTGTTCTATGATGTAGAGTGGTACACCAACTTCAAGGACCTGGTGTTTCCTCCACCATTGGTAGTCGTTGTTGTAAATGCTCTTGTTGTGGTTCTTGATGCTATTGTTGTTAATAATCTTGTTGACAATCTTGTTGATGAAGATGTTCTAGATGTTGCTACCAATAATGCCCCTATTGCTCCTACTGATAATGTTCTTGCTCCTACTACTTAAGTCTCAATACTTGTAAACATTTTTTGTATATATGCCAAGACAAGGCCCTTTTTTGTATATAATAATACATAGTATATAAATATACTTTTCTAAAAGCATGGCCTCTGATCCATTTTTAAAGTTTAATTTTGAAGCATATAATACTTTTGAATGAAAATACAACTTATACTAAGTTTCTATCTCTTTTTCTTCTCGTATTTTGCATCATGGGTTCTCTTTTTCCTGCTCTTTAGAGTATCTTTTTCAATTTTTCATATGAATTTAATTTTAATTTTCTACATGTGGGTTGCTTGGAAAGATCGGTCGAACAAAACAACACAAAGAAAAATTTACAATAATTACATATTTACATTGGTAGAACAATTAATAAGGCTTAATTGAACAATTTGAGGTGGATTCTATTAACCGAAATCCCCAATGCCTCTTTCTCCATATTTTCCAATTCAAATGCATTATGTTGCTTGCACTGAATTATTCTAAATGGACATTCCCACAGACTTTCAAATTTTCCATGTTGGTCAGGCTTTGCAGCCCTTTCATTAAATTTGAGCACTAGGTCTCCATATTTGAGACCTTGGTCTGAGGCTTTCATGTCAAACCACCTATTAACCACCTTTTGGTAGTTATTCATGGATATTAGGTTCTTTTCTCTTTTTTCCTATACTTCTAGTAACTCAGTTAGTCAGACCTCCATGGCTCCATTCTCCTCAATCTCTAGGTATTTGACCAACTATAGTGTAGGAATCTCCATGGAGATGGGCAATAGCACTTCCTTCCCATACACTAAATTATACAACAAGATTTTGAGGCCTCTCTTGGGAGTTATATGTCCCACCCAGAGTGTTGCCCAACATTTTTGTGCCACTCTCTTTGATGTTTCGACCTGATTCTTTTAATGAGTCATACCAAATTTTTATTAGTTGACTTAGCCAAGCCGTTTCCTTATGGGTAGTAGTTTGAATACATTTTTAAGAATATGTCATGCAAAAGTGTGAATTGACATATCTTAGAACCCAAGAAAGCCTTGGCGTTGTTGAAGATGATGGTCTTTGGTGGGCCAAATCTCATTACCAGCTCCTCGAGGAAGTTCACAATTTTTGGATTTGTTGCATTCTTCAAGGGAGTGGCCTCGGTCCACTTGGTAAAGTATTCCATAGCTTTGAGGATCCATTTATGTCTCACATTGGAAGCAGGATTAATCATCCTGATAAAATCAAGGCCTCATTGCGCAAAGGGTTCATCAACCACTATTGGGTTGAGAAGCATCGTTGAGTTTTTCCTTCTTGGTGTGAAGAATTGGCATTCCTTGATGACTTTAACCAAATAGTATGAGTCATTCAATAGCATAGGCCAAAAATATCCGACACACATAATTTTGATAGTGGTGGTCCTTGCGAAAAAATGTCCACTTGTGAGAGTGCTATGGAAAGTGTCAAGAATTTTCTTTGCTTGTTCTGTGGTGACACACCATAGTAGAATACCATTGAAATTCCTTTTGAAGAGGACCCCTTCAATGAGTGCATATTCGTTGTTTTGTAGCCTATATAATATCCTCTTCTGAGAAGGAAGGCTTGGTGGATATTTTTCAGTATGCATGAATCTTACCCTGTCTGCCAACCAACAGCCTTTGAACTTGGGTTCATTTGTTAAAACAAGCTCAGGTTACTCTTCCTCCACTACTATTTCTTCATCTTGTGGCAAATAATCACATAGTCCTCTTCCTTGGACAATCTTCATGGGCTTAACCTAAATTTCATATTTGAGGATCTTAGTGATCCAATTGGACCTCTTTTTAGTGATTTCTCCCTGCATGATATACTCACGCACACTGGAATGTGTGACATTTACAATTACCTTGTTGCAAGATATGAGGTGTCAAAACTTCTTGAGCCCGTTAAAAATGGTGAATTATTTCCTTTTGAAGAAGTTGTAATTTATCTCATAATCCTTTAAGGTTCAGGATTGAAATTCTATCAGATGTTTTCCATTTCCTTCATCATCTTTTTGGGTCAAAATAGTAGCAATGTTGGTTTTTCTACTGAATACATACATTATGAAGTCCTTTGATTGGTCTAGATTTACCAACACAAGAGTTGAATAAATAGCGTCCTTAACCTTTTCAAAGGCTTCTCTAGATTCCTTTGTCCATTTAAATAATTGATCCTTTTTGAGCATTAGGGTGATAGGCCTAATTATCCCTGCAAAATCATAAATAAATTTGCTCACAAAATTAACCTTTCCTAGAAAGGACTTAACTCCCTTCTTATTGACTAGAAGAGGAAGTTCTTTGATTTCCTTTACCCACTCCAGATTGATTGCAATTCCATCTTTGGACACTACATGTCCCAATAGTTTACCTTGTGGAACTCCAAAAACATGTTTTTTGGGTTCGAGGATATCTAGAACTCTTGGATTTTTTCAAAAACCATTTCAAGGTGATCAAAATGATCATCCTTATGCTTGGAGAATACTATAAGATCATCCAGGTAGATTAATATTATTTCATTGATCAAATCCCTAAAAGCAATGCCCATTGCTCATTGGAAGGTGGCCCCCGCATTTGAGAGGCTAAAGGGAATTTTTTCATATGCAAACGTTGCCCACTTAGTATTGAACATTTCTTTGTGTTGGTCCTCCTCTTTTACCCAGATTTGGTTGTAACCAAAGAAGTCATCCAATAGAGAAAACATCTTTGATCTTGCCACTGCTTTCAAGATAGACTCCACAGAAGGCAAGGGGTAGTGGTCCTTTGAGGAAGATCTATTCAAGTGTTATAAATTGAAACATAGGTGGATGTATCCATTCTTCTTTTAGAAGGGAACTAGGTTAGATACCCATGTACTATGCTTGATTGAAAAAATGATCTGTGACTGTATTAGCTTGGTTAGTTCTTGCGCCATCAGGGCTTCAATATTCTGATTTACTGACCTCTACTTCTAGCAGATAGGTTTTTCTCCTTCCATCGGTTCTATAGTGTGTTGGATGATTTCAGGATCGTATCCCTTGAGGTAATCATATGGCCAGGCCACTACTCCATATTTATTATAGAAATGGATGAGTCTTTCCTTGTGCTGCGGGACATCCTTTCCAAATTTGAGCTTTCTTCCATCTCTGAGTTGGAGATCTACATAGTCACTTTTTTCTACTATAAACCTCCTCTTATCATTTCTTGCATCATCACAATCAAATAGGTTTTCTAGAGTGACCAATCCTTTTCGGAGTTTTTTGGATTGTAACTGAATAATTTTCCCTTCATATCCTCAACAATTTTTGGTTGGAATTGTTTAGTGAACTCTCTTGACAGTTGGATGAATGAGGAAATGTGTTCATCACTTTCAAAGACTTTCCAAATCTGATCATTATTTGTGATGTCCAATCAGAAAATTACTTGTATAGAGTGTATGTTATGAATTAGGTCAAAAGCAAGATCAAATTGGGATCCGATTGTTGCAATGCAGTTCGCTTCTGTATTTAGCTCTTTGGGCACTGTCTGAATATTGAAAGCTTCAAAGCTTTCAATCAGGTCCCAGACTCTATGTCTATAGGATCTCATGCATACATTCTTGACTATGGAAATCCCTCAGACTTGACTAACCACTAGCTCAAAGTCTCTAAATACCATTATTTGCTTAACACCCATTCACTCTGCAAGGCTTAGACCTTGCACTAGGCCTTCATACTCAACTTAATTGTTCGAAAAAGTGAACTAGAAGTGAAAGGAACAAAGTGTCTTTTCATTAGATGGGGATGTCAAACATATCTCAGTTCCTATGCCAACTTTGCATCTTTCTCCATCAAAATGTAGTGTCCATATCTCTGAGGCTAGACAATCCTTGGATTCCTTAGTGACCTTTGGGATTACCTGATCTTCATCATATCTGACATAAGTCCCCAGTCTGGTGGCATGATAGTTGCCAAAAGGATTAGTGTCTATATATTCACTCAAAATGACCTCTTCTTGATGGGTTCGATCTCTAGTCACATTATCATCCTCTAGTAGCTCAATATTGTACATCTCCTCTTTGGTGAAAGAGGTATGAGTGGCTTCAAAGTCGATCATGACTTCATTGGCCACATATTTTGAATGTAGAGGTTCGGATATTATTTTCATTTTAGCTCCATGCTTTGTCCTGAGGATCAAGTGTGACCAATCCAAACAAATATATTCACCTATCTTCAAAGTGAATTCCCAGGATAAGCAAAGACCGAACATGGGGGGAACATCTATGATCATGGTATCTTGTGGAACTATGATACAAGGGAAGGAGAATAGAGTCAAGGGGAGATTTTTGAGGTTCCCATCAAGCTGCATAACCCCCCTTTTTAAAAGTTCATAGCTAATTCCTAAGGCTTCATCTATCTGCTTGGGCATGACTATAGTGCTAGCACCAGAGTCAATTATAGAATTGTGCAATAATTTCTTCCCCACAATAAGAGTTAAGAAAAAGGGCTTGGGTTTCAGATTCTCTTTAACTTTGGTAGAGGCCTCTTCTACACTATTTGCAAGAACTTTGGTAGGAGGTGATGGATAAATGACCTTTGCTTTGAGTGATAGGTATGCCAGTTCAATATCCACATCCTCTCGGAGGGCCTTCTGCATAAATGAATTTTTCTTTGAAATAGCTAAGATATCCCAAAGGGACACATTAGTGGAGGATTTTTTAATTGTTCCACCACATTGAATGGTGGGGAATTTGAAGGCTTTGATTCTTTAGGCCTTGTTATAACAATTTCCCTTCACGGTTGAAACTGTTGAGCAATTATGGAGGTACTAGGAGTCTGGTCAGAGGCACTTTTAGGTTGTGGAGTGATCAACTTGCCTATAAATCTCCTCTTTGAGTGAGTGTTGTAATCATATTGCACTTGTAGGGTCTCTAATGTGGACACCTCATATGTAAATACCACCCCTTCTCCTTCCATCTATGAGAAGAGCGCATGGTCGAGAGCTATGAGATTTTCTTTCTGCAAGGACATCGCTTGCATTTGAGCAGTAAGCATCGTCTTTTCCATTTATGGAGAGGTATATGCATAACCTCCTAAACTCGATGCCGCACCCTAATTGTGTTGTTCTACCTCCTATTGTAAGTTTCCGTGCAGGTAGTTCTGGGGTATATGTGCATCATTTTAGGGGAAACACCAAGGGTTGATGTCATCGACAAGATTATTTTTCCCCGCTACCAACTCTCTATTTGAACTCGATGGGACATTAGGTAGTGGAGTAGGTACTAGAACCAATTGATTACTTGATTGAGCATGTGGAATCATGCACGTACCTCCTTGGTACTGGTTGTGTTGGTAGGAAGGTCTTCCACCTTTGTAATTTTGGTATGTTGGCTTTAGAAGCATGGACTGATTATTCTTGATGGTAGTTACTTCATTTGAAATAATCTACAATAACTCCTTGAAGTCGTTCATCTCATCCCTTGAAGGATTGATGTAGAAGCGATATTTTGTGGCACACCCAAATATGTGTACATATATTGAGGAGGAGTGGGTGCACTGGTAAACACTATTTCCTGGGTGGGAACTAATATGTCTAGAAATATAAGCATGATGGACCGAGGTGCCAGCTTTCTAGCAACAATCAGGTTATTCTCTACCTTCACAACAATGTTGTATGTATCTGGTAGAGTGGTTTCACCAAGGGATTGGATCATCATCGAGATATCAGCATTGATGGATTTTAGGTAGAACATGGAAGCCAACTCGGTTGACGAGTGAATAGCAGTCTGGATACTCTGCCAAGTTGTGTGGAACCGGGCATTGAAGTCAGTCATGGATTCATATGGGGCCTACTTTATGGTCACCAGCTGATGATATAGTGAAGATTGTTCTCCATCATTTGAAAATATTTCATAGAAAGGATCTCTGAGCTAATACTAGGTATGAATAGTGTTGGCTTGCAGAGTGTGGTACCAATCTAGGGCCTTACCTTTGAAAGAGGTTGCAAGTAGCCTCAGTGCTATATTTTGATCAGCCACACCATGCACTAGACATACGTTTGCTACATCTTGCAGATGTTCAAATGGTGTCTTTGAGCCATCTCCAGTGAATTTTGGTATAGCTTTGAAAGCAGAAACCAAGATAGGGGCCTAGACGGTGGATGCTATTGGTGCTATAAGGTGGCTTCTAGCATCCCATGCCACATAATTTTTGTTAGCAATGGGCAACATGGCTGGAAAAGGAATTGAAACGTTTACTGGATGGGTTCTAGTTCGCACTATTACTAGCGGTGGCACAAATAAGCCAGGGTTGTTTGCTATTTGGGATCTAGTAATAGGTCGATGGATCATACACCCACTTAAGGTTTAAGTAAATTTAAAAGGTCCCATCTGGCATGCCAGAAAAAGAAACTGTTGATGCCAAAATTTGACAAGCAACAGCCTTATGGGAAACATAGTTAAAGGGGTGTTCTATTGCACTAAACTGAGTAACCTTCAGGTTTTTAAAGAAGTTGTCTTCTTCTATAATTTGGGGTTTGGAATGGGAAAAAGAAGTAGGTATATAAAATAAAGATATAACTAAGGTGATGTGCCAAGCTGTAGGTGTATTCAGCCACAGGAAACCTTCCTTTCAAACATGGTTTAGATTTCGTTCAACAATCTGCTATGTCCTAAAATAACAAAAATCACAGATGAGAAACTTGAATAGTTTACAAATTAACATAAAATAACTCCCATACACATTTATTGAAAAGAAGAGTCCAAAACATGGTCTAAATCAGCAAAATTATATTGAAATAATAGAAGTTCTACTAATAAAATACCTAGTAGAATAATGGAACAACATAATGTTCTATCAAATAGCTAAGAAAAAAAAATCCAAACAATGGCACAGTCTGTGAGTCTTATACAATAATATAAAAAACAATACAAAGGCATGGTGTTTTTCCACTATTTTTCTGTATCTTTCAAACTCATTCTTTAAAATAAGAAGCAATATTTATAGAAAATGATCCAACCGCCGCTTAGCCAGTAACAAAAAATATTTTTTTATGAGAGCAATGATGTCCATCATAATGATTCCTCTGGTCGTTGCAACATAAAATATTTTGAGCCATAGAATGTAATTGCCTTTGAGACAAATGCATCCTCTGCAAATGATGACGGTGGTCCTAACGTAGAAACAACAACTCTCCAATAGACATGTGTCACTAACCATGAAGTCAGTTAGGAGACGTGGCAATATGGCACAACCCACTCCTCGTTCCATCCTTCCCTTCACTGAAATTCCCATGGAGAGGAAATGTGGAGATGTATTCATTGCCTACATTGATAGTGAGGTCCACGAAAATATGCTACATGGCATGCAGACGCTGCTTGATAGAAAAGCGAAGGAAATCAAGCCTCACAGGTGTGAACTGCTGACACGTGGAAGCATGGAGGGTTTCAGAAGAGAAGCGAGAGACGAAGACCTTGTGAGGAGTGTACATTGGAAACGTGGTGGCATCAGATGCAAATCTTCATAAAAAGGGGTTGGAGATACATAGGGTGCGATCGAAAGCTGAACAAAATAACAATATCAACCCGAAGGGAGCTCCAAGAGTTTTATATCCACAAATAGTTTCATTTGTCTTCTGTTATTTAAATTGAATGAATTATTTTTCTTAATGCTTCAATTCAAGGGTTTGATTAAATGCTAAAATAAGGCCCTGAGTTTGTGAGAAAAATGATATAGGATTTGGTAAGAAATCATGTTTTAAATATAGTGAGTTGGATGCTATAAGGTAGTATTCCAATGGCCCATAAATTATTGGGATGAATTATTAGTGTATTACTAGTTAATTGCATTATGACTCTATTGTCCCATGAAGGAGGCACTGGTCTCTTCATTAGTTTGTCTTGGATGTGAGTTGAGTTTAGTTACGCATCTAGCCATAGGATCAAAAAATGAACAAATCACAACAAACAACATTTGAAGAATTTATCAATCTAAAGTAATCATTTGATTCCTAGCTATAGATAGTTTTTATTTTGAAGGTTGGCTAAGCCTTTAGTAAATTTTATCTATGTGCAATTAAGGGGAATTCATTTGTGTATGGAAGTGCTCTTGATTAAATGACTATCTTAGGAGTACAAATGGGATTACCCTCCTGGGTTTCAAAAGAGTAGAAGTAAGGACTCTTCATTTCTTACTTATGTGGTTGCCAATCCTAACCCTTATTAATAATTGAACCCTGGAGTGTTCATAGGTAAGGGATGAGATCAAGTTTGGTTCATAAAAAATCACCAACACCTCCAATAGTCTTCTTCTTTAGCAATAAGAGTGTGAAGTTTACAAAGAATATATTTTTCCTTCATCATAAGATCTTGATTTATATCCATAATATGAATATCCTTCTACACCAACTCTAATCTAGCCATGAATTTTTTTTTTTTTTAAATGTTACCAAGAGACTTAATCTTCCATCTTATGATATTATGCTTTACATTTTTCAAACTCTTAAGATACTAAAAAAATATTGATCCAACCACTCTTATATTCCACCATTCAATAGTTTTATCCACTACATGTTGGTGTTGACTCCACATTTTTTTCAAATCAAGAGAGGAAATATTTATTTACCCAACTTATTAGTAGTAATTATTATTGATGAATGATTGATCTAATACTAGTTAGAGAAGATCAATTAAAATAGTAAATATTAAAATAATTAGGAATCATGAGAGTACAATCTAACCTTATCTAGATGAAAGAAGAGTCCACCCTTTGATTTGACCAAGCTAACACCTTCCAATTCTAAATCAATTAAGGCATTTTGGTATATGCAATTCCAGTATTTTTGTTGACAATCATTCAAAAGAAATACCTTTCGCAACAATAGTTTCCACATTACTTTTTTGATTGCATCCCATGAATTCTTTTTTTTAAATATTTCAAGCACGAGTTCACTTTCATCTTTAATTCTACTTGTTGTGTTCTTTTTGTTTGCAATCCTTTCTTTAAAAATGTCCCATAGGTCATACTTCTCTTGAGAGTAAACATCATTTAAAAAAAAATTCATCTACCACAATGAATGCTTTTCTCTCGAACATGAACCCTCCACATAAAAAGGTAAAGAAAGAAATATGATCTTCTTTTGCTGACTAATAAAAAGTATAGTTGATTTGTACTCTCCATCTGTTGTACATATTCTAATGCAAAACCCCTCTTTGTCACATGTATTGGAAGTTTTCATGGCTCTACTCTAGATCCATAAAATATTAGCACAATATATTCTTCCATGAAGTACTAGTCAGCCAATTGTATTTCTTATCCTAGTTGAATGTAATCTCTACAAGACTTAGAAAATCTAGTTATTGGAGTATTTACAATTTCCTGATACAATGGAGCAAAAAATTAGTCTAAAAATTATTGTAGTTCATTCGAGTATCCTACATCCTTATCTTAGTGGTCCAATCATATACTAGAGCCATTTTTTTGTCTCAATATTTGTATAGGGCTGAATCTAAAGACTAATGGCAAAAAAAAATCCATTAAATTTGAATAGAAATAAATAACGCAAGTAGGTTGTGAACCTAAATGTCTTAGTGGAACCTCCTTTAATCATTAATTTTTTTCAAGCATGGAAATTGTATAATATTATCAAGAAAGTTATATTTGAAAAGTGGATTAGCATAATGGATATTATATACCAATTCAAGGAGGCTTGCACCCACTTCCTAATTTCTACCTAGTCTAAGGCAAAATGCTAGCATGGAAATAGTATCCCAAAACCATGGTTTAAAAATATCTAGTTTATAAGGAGGCCTATGATTATCTTTGAATAAGTTAGTATTCATTTCTATTTTATTTATAAAATAATGTGTACCCTTGATCAACCGCTTCATAATCACTAGCAAGGATTTCTAGGTCAATGTGGGAATTTCCAAAATCTTTAGTTGTAAACTCCAACATATTTGCAAATTCTTCTATAACAATAGGTAATATTTCTTCTTTGCTATCTTCATTAATAATTTTTTTTTTATCATCATAATTATAGGTGTAGACCATGATAAATTTTGAGCAAGGGAAAGCCTTATGTAACATCATGTTCCCCAATCCAACTAGCCATGGTGTAGTGATACTATTAATTGGTATTTTTTTACTATTGGAGATTTTCACTTGTGTTGTAGCCTTATGCTTACATTAAAATCTAAGTTCTAAGGTAAGCCTACCATAGATTACAAGATCATAAATATCATGGTATTCATTTGTGAAGCCTAGGGTTTTAAGCAGTCCAACATAATCTATTTTTATTTATTTTCCTTTTCCTTTCCTAATAGCTAGTCTAGTAGTGGTGGTAGACATGCTTGTGTAGTGTGAACTCTCAAGTTCTCAACCCTAAACCATGTTGGGTCTCAAAAATACAGGTTTGAACCATGAGAGGTTGCCAGCTCTCACAACATTTTTGGCCAATGTACAAGGCCAATTAACATAATTGAACCTTCTGCTCTTCAGGCTTTGCTAAACCTAGGCAGGTGCACCTATGTGAATAATGTAGATTTAAAATATATTTCCTACTCAAACAATCTACCCACAATGGCAACTGGAAGTGGAGAGATAAAATCACTACACCTACTCCTACTACACAAAAGAAAGGATTTGAAAATGTTATTTTATATGAAATCTGTTCTCTGGGTTGTGATAGATCAATGCCTTCTATCCATATGGGAAATGGAGTCAAAAATTAAGATGATATGTGTTTCCCTCTTTGGCTTAACTCTAGTTGTTAGGCACTTTAGAAAATGAGACTCTATGACTGGCATAAAACTTCATTAATCTATGACTTGCATAAATTGTGTTGGAATGTTTCTTTGCCGGGCTCTTCCTTAAATATCCAAAATAAATCCTAAAATCACTATGACTTATTCAAAAGAATTTAAATCTGACTTGCATAAACCAACCAATTAAATCACACAAAATAAAAATGCACTTTGATAAATCAGAGATATACTTGATATGATGATTTAAATGATTAAATATCTCAAGTTGGAGACAACTAGATAAAGAATATAAATTAATATATCACAACAAATGCATACCAAAAAGAATTTCACCAGTTTAAAACATTTTTTCCATTGCTTTGCTTAAGAAAAGACTGCACATTATTTTCATTCCTAGTTTTTATTTCTACAATTCTAATTGTTCCTACCCCTAATTACTGTTGTCCTCTCTCACTGATTTTTTGAAATATTTATACAATAAATCCCAAGGGTCATGACCCTTCATTTTCCTATTACAACCATTTAACATTCTTCAACATAAATTAAAATATTTAATTGGATTGCCTTATTGGAAAATTAAATATTTCTAAAACTATAGTTCTGCATTTATTTTATTTTACATTATACTTGCTCCTTAATTTTTGCTTTCTCTGTAGCTTCCTTTATTCTTACCGCCCTACTGCGGTCAACGTTTTGTCCTTCGACGATGCCACGGTGCTTTGACTTTGGCTACTCCCCTGCCATCCACTGTGCCACTGCGGTCTATGTTTTAAACGGCAGCGGTACCGCAGTGTTCGGTCTTAACCGCTACTTCGCTATTATCTTCCCTTCCACCGCGTCACCGTGAGCTTCATTTTAACTCCTGGCGGTATGGCGGTACTGGCATTTACTATCACGCTAACTATTTACCATGTCACCGTGGTCACTAACTTGACTGCCAGTGGTATCGTGGTGGGTCTTCTGTTTGTCGCTTTGCTCCTTGCTAATTGTTCACTACAGTCATCACGGTCTCCTCATAGACCAGTGGTGGTATTGCGGTAACCGTCTTCTGACCATTACCTCCACCATTATCTTCATGCCCACCATGCTACCATGGTCACTGTTCTGACCGACACTTCACCGCTTATCTCTGTCCACCGCACCACCACAGTCTCCATTCTGACTAGCCACTCTCCGTCGCTTCACCACTTATTGCACAACCACGGTCTTCTCTCTAACTGTCCACAGTGTGGTGGTAATGGTTACATGACTGTTGTTGACCATGATACCACAAGCCACTTTGCAAAAGGTCACGGTAAATTGGTGAAGGCTATGAAGGGTAAATGATGGTGGTAAAAGGTATTTTAACATTATGGATGGGGGTAAAATGAATTATTATGAAAAGGTAGGAAAATAATGAGTTTAAATGAGTAAAACCCCTTAGTTTTTTAATGGAAAATTTGGGTTCTAACAAACCACAAGATTAAAAAATTAAGAAACAATGAAACATAGGGTTTTTGTCTTTCACTTACCTAGAATTTGATTCTTGAAAAGATGAATACATAGACACTAACAAGCACAGACTGGATGTTTTGGATCCCAGAATCTCCCTAGAGCATTTTAATGAGCAATCTCCTTATGCCCTAGCCCTATCACTTTAAAATAAAATCACTTAGAAGTAGCAAGTTCACTTCTTATTTTTCTTCTTCTTCTTGACTATTAAAGTGAATGAAACATGTTACCTCCAAACTACCCAATTAGTACATTACAATTCTATACTGACACTTCAAACTAAATTCAACAATTGTCCTATATTTTTTCATCTTTAATTAATTGATCACTTTCGATGAGAGGTTGCATCAGTTTGGTGTTCCATATCAAATAATTCTAATGGTTCTAGGGTGCTTTTTAAGGTTTGAGTTTGCAAGTCTAGAAATCTGTGCATTTCATTCTAGAACTCAACTACAACCATCCATCAAACGTTCATCAAAAGGTCGAGTAATTTAATAAAATCTTCTGATTTTCTAAGTAAAAATATTATTTCATATCAATATGAAATAAAAATATTAATTATAAGATATTATATAGTTAACAAGAGTGCATGAGATTAACTACTTACATAAATTTAATCATTAAGTAGTAATAGGGGGTCAGTTGGGAAATGAAATAAAGGCAACGAGTACACAACTTAAGTGATTAGGATACTGAAGCATGTGGTCAACAAGAAAATATAAACTTAATCCATTACTTTAATAGAAGCTATATGAGAATACCCTATTTATGGGGTGGGGTAGGTTAATCTCCACAAGGCCATCTGGAAAAAATCAAGTGGTTTACGCCTAAGGTTGGGTGGGCCAAAATTAATTTTGATGGGTTTGCGAGGGGAAATCTAGGGGAAACTAGTGTTGGGTGTGTTGCAAGGGATCATGATGGTTGGATATTAAGATTGAAAGGAAAAGTGATCGACTGTGACTCAAACAACAAAGCAGAATTTCAAGTGTCTTTGCTTGCATTAGAACTAGGTAGAGATTTAAAAGAATAAAATTAATTTGGAGGGGGACTCCCAAATAAAGGTCAATGCCATTCAGGCTAGACAAATACCTAGATAGAAATTGCAAAAATGGGTGAATAGGATTGGGAAGGCCCTGGAATGGTTCCAAGAAATGATGATCTCACATGTCTATCAGTAAGGTACTGATATTGTAGACATGGTCACCAAGTTTGCAGTTGATTTAACAACAATGTACTATGAAGTTGCATCTCTCATGCATTGGTATGCTCTGCAGTGCCAATCTGGGTGATGATGTTTGAATCCTACAAAAATGTGTTTTTGGCATGTTTGGAAGGACATGACAATGAACAATTGACTAGAGTACTACCACTCAAGCCAATAATGGAAGGCAAGCTAGATCATGGTTGATTGGTGACTAGTGCCTTGTAACTTGTGAAGAAATGATGGATACATACATATTCTTGTTGTCAAAGACAAGGAAAATGGTGTTCTATGGGGATGTGTTTAAGAGAAGGCTAATGGAGGTCTTCAAAATGTGGTCTAGTTTTACATGCAATTAGGATGGTTTTGGGTGATGATTACTTGTGTGACGATGACCACTTCTAAGTCAATTCAAACATTGCATCCATGTTTTTAGCTATGCTTTTGGAAGTTGGGGAGGAGGAAAGTGTGGTCGAATATTTGATGTAGAAGATGGTGCAGGCTAAATGGTTCATTAGTCTAAGAGGTTATCTTCTCTGTGCAATTTCGGGGTTGGGCCTTTTTCCTAATGGGTGGCCAATTCTTGAGGGGTTGCATGTTGGGGAAGGGCAACTCAAAAAGTTTGTTTTGTGGGGTTAATGCATGAACAAGATGCACAACGTCACTAGGCTAGGGTGGGAATCAATTATCTAAAGGGCTATGTTGGTGGGGTTTCTCCAGGCGGGGATGGGTGTTTCTCTTTTGTGCCAAAGATGGAGGATGAGGAAGGTGATAAGGAGGGAGATATAGGTATCTAAATTATAGTTAGTGTAATGTCTTGGTGAGCCTGTTTTTAATATAGCGGCTCTAGTTAATATCATGTTATACACTATTATACTATCATGGGTGGCATAGAATTTTGTATGTATACCTTGGGTTGTAGGTCATAGGTAGATAGAATTTTTTTGGAGGTGTCGGATTGGAAATTGAATTGTAATTTGAGATTTCTCAAAGGTCTCTGTTGTAACTCTTTTTTGCCAAATCAATATATAGGTGTGACCCTTGCATC
Organism: Sequoiadendron giganteum; assembly: GCA_007115665.2. Classification (NCBI taxonomy): domain Eukaryota; kingdom Viridiplantae; phylum Streptophyta; class Pinopsida; order Cupressales; family Cupressaceae; genus Sequoiadendron; species Sequoiadendron giganteum. The sequence goes on along the minus strand of CM021103.1, from coordinate 408,182,923 downwards.
GCGTTAATGAATAAAAAAATAGAAGCTATATGAGAAACATTTATTTGCACAATAGGGAAATAATGAACACAAATGATCTTCATTCACACAAGCTAGTGCATTCAACTACATGATGAATGATGAGTATGACCCGTTTCTCAATTTTAAATGTGAGACATTGATATTTGGAGATACGACAATCTAGATTTATTTGACAAGATTTGAATATTTTGATGTGCTTTGAAAAATATTGACCAACAAAGAAACTCCATGTCATGTCACTTTACACATCATCTGAGTGGGCCCATTGAGAAGAGTGCCTTCAAAAAAGGAAAGAGACGTCAGCTAGAAGTCAATGTGGCAACCTTCCATAGTTTCGAGGATTGAAATGGGATCCACCGTGAAGAGCTTGTGGATTCATAAAATTAGTGAAATATGTCCATGTTTTGTTTTCCCGTGATTTCACACTTAAAAATTGGGCCAACTTTGAGGAGTCCATGAACTCGTAGAACCATTGGAAATGATGTCAGGTGTTATTGAACAATATTCTATAGACATGTGAAAACCAATGAGAAAGAGGACACATGCAACCTTTTTTCTATTTTATGGCTTCACTTTTTCTTAAAAAAATATAGCCCATGAACTCACAAAAATAAATTGATACATGACACATTGCAAGCGGTGGGACCACTAAAGGCATTATTATAGATTCACTTAAGTATTTTTAATCTACACATGTGGTAATTTAGACAAGCAATTACTAGGAAATAATAAAGGGGGTCGGTAACCTTATGATACAAAAATTACGTTGGGCATTATAAATTGTTTTGCGAAATGGGTTTAGAGTTGGAATGAGAAAGTGGTAGGTGTCTCGATTGGGATCAAAAAATAACCAAAGTGCTTAATTCATGGATTTAAACATGATTTTTAAATTTATTTAAATTGCACTAGGATACAAAATCGATAAGCGGTAAAAGGGGGCTAGTTGGAAAAAAAATAAAATCCATGAATAAACACTTAAGTGATTGGGATACCAAAGTCAACGATCAACAAAAGGAAAGGAAAGGTTCTTTTATAGTCCACGATACCAAGCAGTCTGTTTTTGGGTCTACAGATGGCTTACATTATATGGGACTCCTCGTACTCCCAATATGAGGGAGGCACGTAACTCATGCTCCACAATATGAGGTATACATACCTTACTCCCTGCAGAATTTGAACTTGTGACCTCTCTTTCAAGAGTACAAGTTCTCCACCATTAGGCCAACTCAGGTGTGGAAACATGAAAAAGTATAAGGTTTTTTTGACGAAGGTTTAGGGATTTTCAAAAACCCTAATGCAATGTTCTAAAACCCTAAAAACTATGACCATTTAGCAAAATTTCAAAGGATTAGAAAATTTAGAGAGCCAAAAATTTAGCTTGTTTTGGTTTTGTCTGGGTTTCTTAGGAAAGAAAGAAAATGCTAATGTAAATTTTCTTTATATCAACATACACATTCAAAGATATGAATACATTGTGAATGACTCAAAGACAATTATTTCCAATGTACATTTTGTTTCTCTTATGAATAAAATTGATCAAGGATATTTTAAAATATTCGTCTATGCATTTTTGGTGCAACTTAATGTTTGTTTTATAGCTTCTATTAAATTAATGGATTAAATTTCCATTTTTAAAATTTTTTTTAGTTCCACTTAAAAAATATAACTCAAGTAACTGAAAAAATGGTAAAAGTGGCTATATCATGGATTCTGGAAATATTTAATAACATTATTTCCAATTCCTCTCAATGAAAGATATTATACTATTAGTCTATTACTTGTAACTTGAAACACTAAACACACATAAGAATTCTTTACTACAAATGAATAACAAAGAAAAATACAACCATTTATTGTATTAAAAATGAATTACAATCTTACATCCCTTTTAAAGATGAGTAGAGCATGCAAGCTCTTGTACAAGTCACAACACCATTTTAATATTTGACACAATGGATACCAATTTGGAGGCTAGTAGTAGTGGCTAATTTGGTGTTTGAATTTGTGGATGTGAAGCATACCATATCCTTAGACCATAGGGGGTTTCCAAACATTCATAGGAGCTATGAACATAGAAAATGTACCTATCTTGGATTGTTGAATATGAAGGTGTTTCTAAATGAGATTGACATCTTGATACCAACTGGAGGTTTTGAGAATATATTGAAGTGGTAGTAAATATGCTACCCCAACCATCAACCAGATTAAAGGCACCAGGAAGGATCAACATGACATATAAAGTTCACAAATCCTCTATGAGATCCTCTATCAAAATAAAGTATGAGAAATTGGTAGGTTTCAATGGGGAAAATATTCAAAAACTTCTACTCCTACACACCTAGAGAAAGCACTTATCTCCATTAGAGATCCTCATCCTAGTTCAAAACTTCCAGGTCAAGAGCTAGGTGAACTAGATCAATTTATTTCCAATTCCACCCATTATGATTCTTTGAAGGTAATTGGTCTCTCCTTTACTCTAAAACTACATAACTTGAGGTAGGAGAATTTAGAGCATTCCTAATAATACTGCCACATCATCCTTATTTACCTCACAAATGAGTCAAAGAATTATAATAATTCATAAAATTGTACTCAAAAGAATATTATGGACTTAAGAATGAGTTTAATTGAATTCACCATCCCTCTTTATAGAATTTTTTCAAGGTTAACCCAGCACTTAATCATTAATTATCAATGATCATTACATATCCAAAGTATGCATGATTTGAATTCTTGTAGAGCCTTGAAAGTTGAAAATTTAGCATGCACGCTCTAAAAGATAATTCCTTCATTTTGGAGGCATCGCCAACAAATGACAAATATTTTTTGACTTGACATCTTGCTTTAGGTAGATTACAAAATATATTGGGATTAAAAAATCTATGATTCTATGAGATATAGTGGACAACAAGAATTAGTACTATATTATTATTAATATTAATATATAATATTATTATTTACTAAAAAATATTATTACATCCTTGTCTTAGCACTTTAGCATTTAATTCACCACATGACACACATATTGATGTGACATATGATGTTATTACAAAAATATTCATAATCTAGAATATTATTATGACAGTTAGAATGTGGTAGGGACCATTCTATTAGGCATAAAAAATGACTTAAATTTTTTAATAACCCACACAAATAAAAGGTAAAACATTTATCTTCATAAATATAATGGCTCTAGGGTGGTTATGAAGGTTTGAATTCACAAGAATTGCAATTTAAACATTTAATTATAGAATGCAACTGCAGTCGTCTATCAAATGTTCATCGAACAATGAAATACAAAATATTTGGGTTGCAACTAGCATGGAACACCATGAAGACTTAAATATTTTAATAATGCATGTGAATACAAGTTCAATGTCGATATTCATAAATCTAATGGCTCTAGGGTGTTTCTAGAGGTTTGAGCTTGAAAGTCTAGTTCTCAACAACAACTGTCCATTGAACGTTCATCAAATGGTGAAATATTTTTAAACATTATTTTTTTACAAATTAAGAAAATAAGAATGAATCAAAGAAGTCTAACATCAAAATATGTTCACACTTATCTCCATTCCATAGACTTTATGTATGAATTTGGGTGTGTGGAAAATTCATCCTGGAATAGAATGATATATACTATTTGATATTTTCTCCACCTACACTATGATTTTTATTCACATTCATTCAAGTTTAATTATAATACATAAGAGATATATTGAATTATTACATTAAAAAGAATATAGAATAAAGATATAATAATACTGTAAGAGAGGGGGACCAACCATTGCAAGACCCCAAGTCATGAAAGGTTCAGAGCAGTATGGCTGCCCTAACTTACCTCAATTTTCAAGTATGTTAGGATGGACAGGATGCAAATGATGAGGAGTGTGAGGTCCTTCGATCACTCTACAAACCCGAGAGTTGAGAAGGGACTAGGTGAGTCAATCTTTAGAATAAATTTTGTATCTCAGATAGCTCTTTGTCTGAGGATAGAAGTGCGGTTCTAGGATGACAGTATGACATGCTGGTGTCTCATAGGCGCGTTGGCGTTTGTAAGGCCCAAAAACCAATGAGATAAGATTTATCTTCTAAAATAAGGACTAACAACCTAGTTTAAGAGTTTCGAGAAGGGAAAAATTAGATTAAGAAGTATGAAACGTAAAGATGAATGTGATAAAGAAAGTAGGTTACTGCAAGGGTGATGAAGATGATTTCACACAACAATATTCTTGCCATCTTGCTCCAATATCTCTCCACTTGCACACAACAAAGAGGGAAAATGTTGGGGGACTGTTTAGGGGTCTGCCTTAGTCAAACCCCCATTTTGGTGGTTCCACCTTCACGAACAACCAAGATTGCAATGATAGAAATAATGCGATAAAGAAGGGAATACAAGCTAAGCATACAAAAGACACTATAAAATAGTATGTGCTTATTCGACCAGATGATAGAGAAGATGTGAGGAGCTTACAACCTCCATCCAAAGTGCTCAAGGCTAGTGGAGGAGAAAGATGAGAGGAGCTCAAGCCTCTGTGGCAATGGATTTGTCCTGCGCTTGAACTATTGACGTGATGGAATGGTATATTGCTGCTATGAGGTGTGAAGTGTTGCTACAAAGCTTGGACTGAATGCTCAAAGTGTGGAGAAATTGTGTAAACTTGTGAAGAAGATCCAAAATGGATGAATGGATGAAGAATATGAAGGAAAAAGGTCAAGAAACAACCATATTCGAGTCGGCCAACCGAAGAAAGGGATTACACTTTGGCTCCCAATAGGAAGTGTAACGTTTCTATAGTCTCCAGCTGTAGATATCTACCAATGACATAAGCACACCATGCAGACGTCTACGCGTCTCATGTGCATCCTTGACAAAAATGCCTCCACTGACAGACAAACAAGATGCCAAGTGTGATGTGAAGAGCGGGCTTATAGAATAAAGCCTCCAATTTTGGTTTTTTAAAGTGTAAATGGGTGAAAGGGGAATTTGCATTAGAGGTGAAAATTTTCTCCTATACATTTTGCTCCCACTTTAGCGAGCATGAATACTAATGAGTGCTTCAGTAAATTAGAGTAGTAAGGTTAGATATGTATACATGTACCGACGAGGAAGCAAATCACGGTCCAGCGAACCTGAAAGTGCAGGAAGGGACTTCATAACTCTGTGGAACTATGAAGCTGAAGAACAAAAGTGCCTTATAGGCTCACAGTTCTGCAAGGGAGGTATTCTTCAAGAAGTATCACATGAAGGAAACCAAGAAGAGCACCCTGTAGACGTGGAAGGCAAGTATCCTCCAAGAACTCTCACATGAGGGAGATTGAGTAGAGGGGACTCCGTAGAGTCAAGGACGATGACATGTTTACCCATAGATAGAACATGTCAAAAAGCGGTCGCACAAGACAGTGAACAAACAGTCACATAGACCATCACTAAGTTGAAACTCTCAAAGGGGTCCCTTGGGAACCCCTCAAAAGGAAGAGGGGTCCACTCAAGGGACACGTTGTTTGAAAGGTAAGGTCTCTTTAGGCTGCCCCCAAGCTAGACACAAGGATGTGAAGTAGGTCTAGTTGGGTTGCTCCTGGACTAACACAAAGATGTGAAATCGGTCTAGTCGAGCTGCCCCCGAGCTAGACGTCATAAAACTCATCAGAGATAAAACATTCGAAAGGGTCCACTCAAGGGACACACTATTCAAAATTTGATGTCTTCTTTCATGACTTGATTCATCGTCAAGGAATCCTTTTGAAAGATGTTCACTTCATCAAGGAATTCAAAAGGAAGAATATGCCCCCATGTGAGGGGAAGGTCAAATTTGTTCCCACTTCAGAGGAAGGTTTCCAAGTCCTTTCTTTACGAACCCGTGATGAAGGAAACATGTTATGTTAGGGTTTCAGGTCAAGAATGCAATTCTAACAAAGAAGTGTGTGGAGGGTATTTGAGAAAATATTTGTTGAAAACAAATACATTTTCTAAAGATTGCGTAATGTAGAAGTGGCATTGTCACACATGAAAGGGACAACTCAAGCAAAGAAGAGAGAAAGATAAAGGGGGAGAAAAATAAAGGAGAAGCGAACACAAACAAAGGGCACAAGGGGATCTAGTTTCACAGGGTCATATCTTCCTTTATTTATATATATAATAGGTAACCATGGTGAGAGGCAAAAAATCATCAATCCCCAACCAGATCAAGAAGAATGAATGGAGTACAAAGTAAAAATAAAAAAATAAAATCGGGTCAACATGGAAGGAAGCCTAAATTCTCCAATGCTTTGTATCGTCCCCAATTTTCCAAAAAGTCAATCACAAACATGGAAGAATAATGATACACATAGAAGAAGGTTTACAACAAAAATTACACTCCAATACCCAAGCACCAATAGGGGTGACGAGGGTCATCCAAGCACATATAGAATGATCATGAGGGAACACATCACAACACACACACATCTAATCTAAAGATCAAGAAGAGGGGCTCCCCCTAACACTGATCAACCAAGAGCTTGTCAGCTTTCCATTTTAGACCATTTTAGGGGGAAGGATGATGGGCCTATAATGGTGTTATGTTAAGGGGGGGAGCTTCCAATCCTCCCACAACAAGGGCCAAGGAAAAGGGACCTGTGAGGTCTCCATCGCTCAAATCTTGTGGGTCCAAGGTCAACGACTTCGCAAAGATCATTGAAAAGGTCAGAACTTTGTCCACCAATTTAAACATGCACTTGATGGGAGTGCCATGTTTCGCTTCGATGGACAGAGGAGTTTGCACCTAAGGTTCACCACTAAGCTCACTGAGAGACTTGAGAGCAATGAAAAACACAGGGGAGGATGGAACTATTTTTGTCACCAAGATAGAACAAGTCAACGTGGGGCCACCTTTCAGAGAGGGTGGGATCCTCTTACATCCTTCATTGCTGGAGGGACCACTCTCTACCTTCTTCTTCATTGGAGGAGGTGAAATCCCCATAGACGAAGTGAGACGGATAGAGGGAGAGGAGGAAACAAGCATAGTAGACACAATTGAATTATTAATCATGTCTACGAGCTTCGAAAAGGGTGAGACATCTGGGACATATGTCAACAAAGGTGGCTCTATGGAAGGAGTGATGAAAACCTGCACCTTTCTAGGCACATGTGCGCTTGCAACGAAAGCCAAAAGAGACACAAAGCTAGTTTGGATAGGAACAAAAGGGAGGAGAGAGGAGGACACAGTAGGAGGTCTTGATATAGGAGCAATCGTCTCATCTTCCTTCCTCTGTAAGGAGGCTTGCTCGGCTAGAAGAGCCTTTCGTCGGCACTTGCGCTCACACGCAAGGCGGTTTCTATGGCTCTTCGAACTAGAAGCCATAATTTGTGAAGGAATGGAGGGATCCTGCTCAGCGATGGAAGTGTCCTCCACAACTATATCCAGTGGGGGGACAAACTCCTGGATGGGAGCAGGAGGAGCAGGTTCAAACACGACAGGGGGAATTGACTCTAGCGCCTCAACAATGGGTCTCTATTCATTCACTATTTTATGAGCAGGAATGGTAGGAGGCCATGGAGGCTGAGATAGAGAGGACTCTCCACATGGGGCTTTATGTCTACCATATCGAATAGACCTAGGCTCTATGGGTAATACAATAAGCTCAAATGCAGGATGCTTGGCCTTTTGCCAAGCGGGCACCATGGGATTATCTTGCAAACGTGAGACAAAAGCATATGGTACCACAAAAAAGTGAGAGGAAGCATCAGGCTAAACACATATAGAGGGAGAAGGAGGGTCTTGGGACTGCTTCTCTTCTTCTCTTCTACATGCCTTGGTGGCATCACTATCAACTTTCAGGCAGGCCCTATGTGAAACAACATAAGGCGAAGGAGGGTATCTCACTTTCGGCCTAGAGAACCCATTCTTATAGTTTTGATATGTGTGATGTAAGAGGTTCTTCCTGGGTAGGAGAGGACCAATAGGTGGGTATGTGCAGGATCATGAAGGCCCAAAAAGTGGTGATATGTAAGTGATATGATGGCCCATGTGGCTAGCGACTTCCTTTTACCTAGAATTGATGGAATGAAGAGGGTTTTTAAAGGAGATTCTCAGTGTTTCACCAATATAAATTATGCTTTACTTTGAATTTAATAAATAATTATTATTCATTTTCTATTTGAATTACGACTAAAGTCTTAATTGATAGGCTGATTGAAAAACATCTATTGCTTTCAAACTGTATCACATTTCTTGAATATGAAACATGTGTCACATTCTATGCTTTACATACTATAGGATTAAAAAAAAAATGAATTTCATGAAGTTTTGACCAAGTCAAGGTGGTCAGACATACGAGTTTTTATATTTTTAAAAAAATTTAATAAAAAAATCATAATTAATTATTTACTTGGAAAAAAATGACAAACAAATATGCATCACATCGGGACATGAGCCCTCTACTTATATCTAAAATCTTATAAAAAAATATTATCATTTTATTGTGGTTAGGGTGGTTAGACATACACCTACTTCTTATTTTTTCCCTAAAATTTAAGTACTACTGCATTGAAATTCAAATTTTCACCAAATAGATTTAAAATAAATCAATAAACCTAGTAGTTTAGAAACTAAATTCAATTTTTTACAGATTCTATTCTTACATATTTTTAAAATAATATAGATAACTTATTCAAAGGTTTACGTCAAGTTGCCTAAATTTGATTTTCTAAATTTTCATCGCTACTTAAGGGCCTATTTTTTCCATGATGATATTGTACATACTCAGGTGCAGGCCAAAAGTAATCTAAGGTATAGCTACCATGAGCAACCGGTGTTCTATAGCCGGTGTCATGAACAACATGTACTGAGCCTCCATGAACAAATTTTAGACACTTGTGTATAACCGAGGGAACTACATTCATAACTACCAACCAAGGGATGCCTAGCTTCACTCTGAAGAGTTCACACCCTGGGATGATATCAAACTTAAGGTTCATAGATTTAGGTCTAACAAGGACCGATAGGACAATACTCCCTATAGGAGGTATGAAAATTCCGTCATGTGTGTGGATGGTACTTTCAGGTGCATCATATACATCCTTGTGTAGGAAGTTGATTAGCATGATCTCCTCAGTTATGATATTCACTTGAGATGTCAGATCAATGAGAACACCTATTACGGTATTCCTATTTATCCTCGTAGGAATGTAAAGAGGAGATGGTCCCCTATTAAAGCCCATTGGCAGGTCCTATGAAGTGAAGGTTATGCTAGTACTACTACTCATAGTCTGCACAAAGGGAATATGTTAGCTTAAGAAAGAGGTCATCACGTACACCAAACAGTACTTCCATATATCCTCCTAAGGTTTATGGGATAAGACACTGACCCAATCAAGGTTTCATTATGCAACACCGTCATAACCTTCCAACTATGCCTACTATGGGTCATAGGTTGGGTTGTAAGGAAGAAGCCTCACAACACTCACACTTAAAACACTCCTAGGACATGAGGAAAGGGACTTTTAGTATCAAAAAATGGAACCAAAATGGATCACATCAGGTTCACCAAAAATGTAAGAGAGGGGGACCAACCACTACAAGACCCCAGGTCACGAAAGGCCAAGAGTAGTATGGCTGCCCTAACTTACCTCAGTTTGCGAGGATGTTAGGATGGACATGATGAGAATGATGAGGATTTTTAGGTCCTTCGATCACTCTTCAAATCGAAGAGTTGAGAAGGGACTAGGTGAGTCATTCTTTTGAGTCAATTCTATATCTTAGATAGCTCTCTGTCCAAGGATATAAGAGTGGTTTTGGGACAACATGGCAACGCACTAGCATCTCATAGGTGCGTTGGCATCCATACGGCCAGAAAACCAATGAGACAAGATTTATCTTCTAAAATAAGGACTAATAGCTAGTTTACGAGTTTCAAGAAGGGTAAAATAAGATTAAGAAGTATGAAACGTAAAGATGAATGTGATAAAGAAAGTAGGTTACCGCAAGGGTGACAATGATGATTTCACACAACAATCTTCTCGCTAGCTTGCTCCAAGATCTCTCCACCTACACACAACAAAGAGGGAAAATGTTGGGGGGCTGTTTAGGGGTCTGCCTCAGTCAGACCCCCATTTTGGTGTTTCCACCTCCAGGGACAACCAAGATTGCAACGATAGAAATAATGAGATAAAGAAGGGAATACAAGCTAAGCATACAAAAGACACTACATAATAGTACGTGCTTATTCAACCAAATGATAGAGAAGATGTGAGGATCTTACCACCTCTGTCCAAAGCACTCAAGGCTAGTGGAGGAGAAAGATGAGAGGAGCTCAAGCCTCTACTGCAGTGGATTCATCTTGCACTTGCACTAGCGACATGATGGAATGGTAGATTGCTGCTATGAGGTGTGAAGTGTTGCTACAAAGCTTGGAGTGAATGCTCAAAGTGTGGATAAATTATGAAGAGATTGTGTAAACTTGTGAAGAAGATCAAAAATGGATGAATGGATGAAGAATATGAAGGAAAGAGGTCAAGAAACGGCCATATTCGGGTCGGCCAGCCGAAGAAAGGCGTTACACTTTGACTCCCAATAGGAAGTTTAACATTTCTACAGTCTCCAGCTATAGGAATTTGCTAGGGATGTAAGAGCGTCACGTGGATGTCTGTGCGCCGCATGTGTGTCATTGATAGAAATGCCTCCACCGACACACAAACAAGATTCCAAGTGTGATGTGAACAACGAGCTTATGTGGAATAAAGCCTTCAAGTTTGGTTTTCTAAAGTGTAAACGGGTGAAAGGGGAATTTGTGTTAGAGGTGCAAATTCTCTCCTATACAAATACAAATCTCATATTAATAAAAACAATATACATATGCATGTCAAAATTTACATCTTTGAATGTAGATTCAGATTCAAAATGTCTCTAGGTGAGAGAAAGTGTGATGTCATTCAACGTTCTCCTTTGAACAGCCAGGAGTCTGCTATGTTCTGTGTGGGAATGATGTGCCCTAGTGATGGTTGCAATGGGGTTCTGATTGTGTGTGTTGTGCAGGGGTCAGGTCTGTTCCTACAGGTTGGGGTGTGTGGTGCGCTACCTGATGGTCATGTTGCTTGCAGATTTCTGGTGGCTGGGGTTGGATGTTGCTCTAGAAAATGTCCCTTCTACTCCTATCCTCCTTGAGGTGTCATTGTCTATTCCTGCTGTTGGGTTTTCTGGTGGTAAGTAAAATTCATTTTCTGATGCAGTTTCAAAGAACTATCGGTATGTGCTTGCTTCAACTCCTGTAAGGTTCTATCCTTTGCCTTATGCCTGAGACTCCCTTATAGTGGTCTGTGGGCCTAAGGTAGCTGAGAATGAAGCCTTCTACATGTGTTAGGGCATGGTTTACAGGTTTAACAGTTTGTGGCCCTCCCTGCTTGATCTCCATGAGTGGGTGATTGGTTCTTGGAAACCTTTGGTTTCTAGTCAAATTGACCTCTATCCTAGAGCCAAAGGTTTTTTTCTTTGCAACCTTCTCTACCCTTGTGGATCGTGATAGAGTATTGGACAGTGTGGATATGGGGTGTTCATTCATTGTTCATTTGGCCATGGTCTCACTCTTTCAATCCTCTCATAGAGCCTCTGAATATCAGACCTGTTTGGGTTCGTTTGATGAATCTCCCTCTCCAATTCTGGGAGGATTCTTGCTTTGAAGCTATTGGCAATTCCATTAGCAGCTTTTTGGAGGTGGATTCTACATCTCGGGATCTTGGGCATACTACAGTGGGCCAAATTTTGATAGATTTGGACATCTCCAAACCACTCCATGGTGATGTGGTCTTGATGGTGGTGGGCCTTCTTTGGAAGCAGCTCTTGGACTATGAGGGGCTCCCTTTTCGTTGTAGGAGGTGTTTCTCTATTGGTCACTTGGCTTCCAGTTACCCTCTTACTCTTCGCTAGAGTGCTGCTACTTGGTGGAAGAATGCTGTCACGGACCATCTTACTATTGGTTCACCCCCTTCAGATGGTTCCTCTGAGGACAGTGACCCTTCTGAGCCTACCCAAGATACTCTACCGACTTTCATTGCCATAGAACCTTAGCCTTTTGTTGTCTTTGTGCCGCCAGAACCTTCTATTGTTGTTGTTATGCTAGAACCTATCTGTCCTTCATTGAACATCTCTATTGTTCCTTTGGTTGATTCAATCTTTGCTGCTTTGCTGCCGACTCCCTCACTGCATTGTGGCTCCTCTCCCATGGTGGCTGGGGTGGATCCACTCCTCTCACCTTTCTCGTTGATTCTAGATTTTGAGCCTCCCCGGTCAGTTGTTCTATGAATGAAGAAGGGACTTCCCAGATCTGTTGCTGCTTCTCGGCCTCGGGTTTGTGGAGTCAACCTTGACCCCTCTATTTTCGTGGTTTCTTAATTTCTTTGTTGTTCTACAGTTTTCGGTCAACTATTTTTGTTTGTTCCTATAGTTCAAGTTTTGTTTGAACAATGCTTTCCTTTGACCCTTTGGGATTTCTGTGTGAAGGGCACAACACCTTGTAAATGTTGCTTATCTTTTCAAAAACATTTACATCTTTGATAATGTAGTATTTATAAAGGTGCTTGCAAAATTTACATACACAAGCTACAAAATCTTGCTAGTTGCAAAAGGAAATATTCACATACATTTATCAAAATTATGCAAAATTTCTTCACTCCTTGCTCTTCCTAATCTTATTATAAAACTTCTTTCCTAAAAAACCATATCCCACGGTGGCTAGCTGCCAATGTTCTACTAAATAGACATTTTGGAAATTCGACACAAAAGGATGGCAGGTTACAATGGATCCTTCATTTAAAAAGTGTGGAATATCCCTTAGTGCAAGGATTCCCACTCCAATGCATTCAACAACCAAAACATCCCATAGGCCTCTTGGATAATCCTCTTGAACCATAAGAATCACTAGGAACAACACATCATCCTGCAGAACTACAATTGTGTCCAATAAAGAAGCCACAAACCCTGAAGAAATATCAGTGTTCAACCAATATCTATCTAAAACTTTTACAAATTTGAAGCCCATAATCATATTGATAAAGACTCTAGTCCATATTTTGCATATCGTAAAATATTTCTAAGTCTATGGCTACTAATTTCTCTTAGGAAGATTCATTTTTGTCAAGGATTGGTTAGACAAATTAGTGTATCCATACCAATTTTTAAACTAGAGATTTAATCAAGATTTTGATGAATTTCACCAGCAATGTCAGTTGAATTTATAGAAAATTTTGGTTCTACATCCACTATGGTGAAGCACAAACCAATAGTTAAAACATTTAATGAAAAAAATATTGCTTAATCTGATCAAGGATCTCCATCTTGTTATCATACCTCAATTTATATGTTTTAAATTTAAAATTGTGTGGAAGCCTCATATGAGTTATGGTTCTTTTCCAAAAAGTGGAATGAGATGTTTGAAAATTCTAAAGGAGAAATTTAATTTCATTAGAAGAATAACTAAATTCACAACAAAAAAGGTATGCAATTGAGGGTAGGAAAATTGAAGCTGAAGGGTGAGCCAATTGTTGTATCACACTTAGTTAGCACATGGGAGAGCCATTACAAATGTTATTTGGATTGACATCTGGCTTCAAGAAGAGTACTTTAAAGCAATGAAAAGATATGAGAATTAAATGGCTTGTTGTACCTTAATCATTATAATTATCGACACAATAAATTTCACTCACTTTTGATAAGAACTTATAAATTCTCAAAGTAATTTATTTGTTATCATTTAGCATTTGATATTTTTTCTACCCACACTATGATTTTTATTTGCATATGTAAGTTTAACTTGCCACAAAAATATTTTATTGGTTCAAGAATACAAGTTTAATTCACCAATGAAAATATGTTATTGGTTTGAAAATAGGTTTAATTCACCAATAAAAATATTTTATTGGTTTGAGTATAGGTTTAATTCACCAACTGAAATATTTTATTAGTTTGAACATAGGTTTAATTCACCAAAGAAATATTTTAATAGTTTTAACATAGGTTTAATTCACCATAAAAATATTTAATTGGTTTGAAAACAGGTTTAATTCACTAATAAAAATATTTAATTGGTTTGAAAACAGGTTTAATTCACCAATGAAATTATTTGATTGGTTTAAAACATGTTTAATTTGCCAAAATTGTCTACAAACTTCTAGTGATTATAAAATATTCACCAATTGAACTTATATTTCTCCCCAAAAAAGAAATAATTCACCAATAAATTAATATTGTTTTCAAGAATAATATAAGATTCATCTGGTTTTTATACCTCTTCTTGGGGGATTCTTAAATTTATCCCTAACCTCGATCCCATGGATATGGGTATGTAGGTAGTCTAGGTAAATGAAGGAGGTTCCCAATACTTTGGTTTTCTAGAGTGCCCTTAGTATTTTCCAAAAGTAGACAAACCAACTTGTGCTAACATATTTACAGAAATTAAAATATAAAATTAAGGTTCATTGTATACTCAAAAGAGTTCCAATTAAACATTTTTCATCATCAAGTATTTAAGTTGAATTTTGAGGTCGAATAAGATTTTGATCTTATAAGTCTTTCTAGATGGTGAACTTAATTATTTCTAATAGGAAAGAGTAGTTTATCAAAAAGGTTTGAGACATAGATTTCCACAATGATTCAAAGTCTTTGGTGAGAGAAAAAATAAATGCCTATCTGATATAGATAGATGAATGCCTATCTCATATGGATCAAAGAGTACTTGTCTTGTATGGACATATGAATGTCTATCATGTATGGATAAAATAATGCCTATACTATATGAATAGATGAATTCCCATTCCATATGGATGTAAATATTATGAAGTACCATTTCTTGATTATGCAAATGAAAGAATATATACAAATTTGGTATAAAAATTGGTACTTAATAGGTATTGGGTTATAAAATTCTCAAGGTCCTTCAAGATGATTTGGTACAAGAACATAATCCCATGAAATAGTAGGTTGATTAGTATAAGATAGATCATACCTTTGTATTTGGTAATTAGGTATTTTATTTTTAGTAGCCTTACAAGTAGATAGCCTTGTGTGACAAGGTGGGTCATAATTTGGGTCTAAAATTTTATGAACCTTATAAGGTAATGTAACAAATTGGTGATGTGGAACACAAAATTGCTGTCCTACCCTCTTGAAAAATTTACCCATTTTTCATGTATCTTACCTTAAAATAATTTATAGGCATGGTACAAGAGTCCCAATATAACTACCAATATTAAGGATAATTAAGAATCCATTTTTAGTCCTCTAACTAGAGGCTTTATTGGATAAGTACACTAAGAAAAATTGCACTCATTCTATTGAGGAATTATTAGTCCAATGAAAGGGCCTCCAAATTACATATTCCTCATTGAAGCTAGCCTAGAAGCTTTCCAAATTTTCTTATTTCAAGTTTTGAATATAAGTTTTTTAGAGGGACAATGTTACAACCCATGCTACAAACCTCCCATCAATTATACGTATTAGTTATTAGTTAGTATTATATTTGGTTGCATTTTCTTTGTAAGTCACAAATACATGGTAAATTAGAATAAAATTATTTACCCACATGCATGGGATTCTTGTAGTTGTCTTTATAAATACTCTTTATATTGTATAAATTTTCAAGTGGAAACTATAGAATATTTGTAATTGGAGTATATGCTCTACTAAGAATTTTCCCCCTCAAAGTGGTACTACATAGATAATATTAAGTATTTTTATTTTTTTAATGTACTTTGTATGCACTATCATTATTTATCTTGTAAGTTCCCTACATATGTTCAAAAGGATTGATGAGTGATTGATGGGAGTCAACACAAAATATATGATTTATATGTAAAGGATACCCTAAGATTGATAAAGTGTGGAGCACTATATTGGAGTAGTGCCAAAAAATTCTATAACAAAGGACCTAGGGAAGGAAAGAAGAAAATGCTTTAGGTACTATATATATAAAAAAATAGTACAACAATTGGTGTTTTAGTGTGTTACTCAAAAGAATGGACATATGATAAATGATCTTTTATTTTTTTAAAATAGGTTGCTTGATAGAAAGCTTACTCACAATGGTTAGTTCTAGACAAAGGTGCAAAGTAGCAATACATAAGTGGGAATGACACCTTAAGGTTCACCACATAAATAATTTGTAGAAAAAATGAAATCTAACAAGGCTGAAATGATGTCTAGGGTAGATTAGTGTCAAGAATAAGTAGATGTAGAGAATACACTGACATCTATAAATGATAGTTTAGGAGATCATGGTAAGAAGTTTGGCTTAAATTCATCTAGAAGGACTTATTAAAGGAAAGTGGAACAATGCTTGAAGAATTGATTAAGGTGACCATGGTGAATCTAACATTGTCAAGTACTACCCAAAATAATATGGTACAATTGATCCTATTAACTCCTACTATCAATAAAATAGTTTATTTTTATTCTATATCTATACAAATTTTTGTGTGCATTTAGAAGTTGATATGATTTTTAAATAACCATTAAATTATTCCTTAGACATTTCCCATCATGATGCATAATTCTAGTACATATACAGATTGATGATTAATTACTTACAATATAAGTGTTTTTTGATGATTTGTGATCTCTAATTCATGATTATTCAATGATATTAAAGTGTTTTGGGACAATTTGTTTCTATGTACAACCATATTTGTATAATTCAAAACTTTGATGCTCTTGTGGAGGAGTAATGATTTGATCACCCTTGGAAATTAAAACATAGAAATTTACAAATAAGGGGACACGATCATGCTTGTAATCCTATACAAGGAACAAAATTACGGTAGTTATTTAATCTAAAATATTTTTATTGATGGAAACTATGTCTAACAAGTACTAAAAAGAGAGATGTAACATATTAAAGTGTAAACTTAAACTTTAGATCAATAAATTTACAAAATTAATCAATTATAATACTAAAATCATATATCTAAAATTATATATATACTTTTCTTCTCTACAATTGTACCTATAATGTAAATAAATAAAACTTATCCTAAAATAGTAATATTGTGTCCCTTACTATCTCCTTTCTATTTTATAAAAAAATTATTTTCATAATTTGAAGGAAGACATCATAATAGGTAAAACAATTTTTTTATGGCTAAGTGGGTTTTCTTCCAATGCAAAATATATCCATTCAATGGTTGAATAAATGAAATTAGGTGTCACATATAAATATTTAATTTAGAATCTCACACAATCTTTAAGCTTTAGTCATACAAAAAATATAAAAAGATAGCATTACTAGATAAAAATAGCAATTATGTTGAGAGAAATTCTACAATAATAACAAGATATAGATCTCACATCATAAATGTCTAGAAAAAGTAAGTAACATATGTATAAAAAATTAAAACTCTAAAATTAAAAATATTACTTACAAATGAAACTCTTAAAAAATAACATATAAATACTTTCCAAAATAAAAACTAAACAAAATAGATAATAAACTAAAATTAAAAAGTTACATAAAAGTATTATCAAACAAATAAATAAAACAAAATAGTTCTTACCTAAAAATTTAAATTTATATATTCATATGTTCATATACTTAAAGTAAAATAAAAATAAAAATATTTAACTAAACAAAATAGCTCGATTTTTTTTTTAATACTGGAGAATACGCAGGACCATTTTTACATTGACCTCTTAATCTTCCAAGGAAGCAACGGTGAATTGAATTTACATTCAAAGATGCAGTCTTTAAAATATTAATTCTTGATCAAAGGATATGCGTGTTTGATCAGGATCAAACTGTGCATTCGCAATGAAAGTAAATGGGTCGTCAAAAGCATAAGAAAATGGTTTTGGATCAGTGTGAGCAGAAATATCTGGATTGGGATTAAACAACACATTGCAGTTATGATCAGATGTTGAATCGCTGGCATTGGAGGAAAAATCCCGACCCTCCACAGCCGTTTCCTCCACCATCTTTTTGAACACAGATGACTGCAGGAGGAGATTCAAAGCAGTTGTAGAAGAGGGCGCTGTGCCCACTATTGGGATGGCCTTGTTCACAGTAGTAGAAGCAGTAGGCATGGCGCTGTAGGAAGGCCTTGTGCATGAGTTGTATTGTATGGATTCCTGGATATGCTTAGGTAACAGATTTGGAACACTATTACTATTTGGTGACTTTGTAGCCTTGTCCGGTGATGGCCTCAACCATCTCAGGTAACAGCTCAAATCGAAGTTGGTCACAGCATTCAGCCCTCTGTACTCTATGGCTGCAATGTCATATGCTGCAGCTGCCTCCTCCTGTGTGCCTGTTGCATGACTTTAGTCTTAGAGCACCCCAAAAACCTAAAATATGAACAGTAAGATGGAAGATTTTGGTTTAAAGGGTATATTCTAAGCTTTGATTTGTGTAGGTGGTTCATCTGAATTCACATTAATAGATGAATGGATTCTACTGAAAGAATTAGTATGATTCCAGATGAACCATTTAAACAAGTCAAAGCTTAGAATTATCGTTTAAAAAAGAAAGGAAACAAACTCACTGTATGTTCCGAGATAAAGATACTTGTTTCCAAACACCCTACCAATTCTAGCTTCCCATCTGCCATTCTGGTGGTGCCTGCTTGCATATATGTTGCCATTAATTCCACAACTCAACACAGCTTAAGAGACAATTTTCTTTTAACCTTGTTTTTTCAAGTTATAAACATATTTTCTAGTATTTAGATTGGGTGATTTTAAAGAAAATTGTTTTATACCTTGCAACCCCACGGTATTTTGAGAGTCCCCGGGAGAAACCGCTGCTTTTCCTGCAAGTTTTGTATTCACTTTCAATTAAAAACAGTCTATAATATTGAATTTCTCGAAAGTTTTCAAGATCTGACTGTATAAACATTTACTTTCAGAAGAAAGACTCATAATATAATATGTCCCAAAAGAAAACGAGGAACCAGAATTATCACCTTCGAAGAGATGCAAGGTATTCCTCTCTTGTGACGTTCTCCATTGCTTCAAGATCATTAACATAGTCTGATATCTGCAGAAACATAAGATCCATTTATCATACTGAACAATTAGAGAATCAAATTCAAAACGACCCTAAATCTCTCCATGTAAAATATGGTTCATGACTGCAGACGCTTCTAGGAAAAATCTTCAAGTGATCTTTGATAAGGATTAGTAAAGCGGTCTTAGAATGATTTTCCACTAATTGAGGGAACCTTTAAACTCTTCACATATATGAAAGCAAAAAAAAACTGTACATATATGCAAAAAGAACTGTACATATATGCAAAAAAACTGTACATATATGAAAAAAAAAACTGTGTATATATGGAGGGAGAGAGCAATTTACAGGAAAGTTTATGATAGTTCCGGCTGCTCCCCAGTATTTGAGAGCTGCCAGATCGTATGCTCTTGCAGCAGCTTCCTCTTCGTCATAAGCTCCTGAAATTTGAAAAAAAAAAAATACTGGGTTGGTTAGAGACAAGGCGCCCACTGCGAACAATCTATGAATTCAAAGCCAAGTCAGAAATGAGCACCCTCTTACATACCAAGATAAACTGTGATCGTTTCGCCATAGCAATTCGATTTATGCCAATCCCACAGAGTAAGCCACATCAGTATATTTTGCCTTCAAGTTTATCAAATATCTCTTAAAGCAATAAGAGCGAGCGATTAAGGAGCATACCTTGTTTTCCTTTCTTCTTTTGGGCTTCATTCCAAGAGCTCTTATCCCACAGATGAGCTTCATACCGCCCTGTCCATCTGTGCCTGAACATGCAATTTTCAATATATCATCAGCAGTGAAGTAAAAACTAAAGAAGAGCTTAAACCCATCTGGTGTTTATGCTGAAATCAGGTAGTGTGTATGATTATTTTTGGTTTTGATTGGGTATGTTTAATCGATGATCACACTCAGTGATTCAATATTAGAGAAAGGAGAGTGATAGATTAGATTGCAGAATTTTTCCTCTTTCTAATATTAGATCACTGAGTCTGATTGAAACATCAATTAAAAGCATATACAGTCAAAACCAAAAACAATCATAGATACTACTTGAAACTCAGTGATAAAAAACATACAATCAAAATAAAAAACAATCATATATACTACTTCATGGACTGAAACTCATACCAATTATTGAAAGTGGGTTTCACAGTGTTAGAGTCAACCTACCAATTCTTTTTAGAAAGCACATAAAGTAAAAAAGTTATAAAAGTTAAAAATAAAGGGAGGGCAAGAAGAAACCTGCTGACTCCTCTGTAAATGGAGCTCCTTTTGCCAGGAGAGTAAGAGGGCAGCTTGGGAGTAACAGGCGGCGCTTCCCTCTTCCGCTTCATCTTTGTGGCAGTGATGGTATGATGATCATGATTATCCTCTTTCACTTCCGCACAACGTTTGCGTCTCTGAAGGGGATGATCAACGACCGCTGCTGCAGCTGAATAAAATTCCATTCTTGTCATGCTTGATCACTAATGATCTCTGCTCTCTACACAATGAAGAACAAAGTTTGCCCACCTCACAGCCATTTATAAGTCCCCAAACTAGATTAGATTTAAAGAACACCAAAGTAGTACTATGGAAAGATCGCCGCACAAGGAACGAGAGCGTGGCATATACTCACACAGGCCATTCAACTTTCTTTGTTTCGTTGCAGGTGAAGGCAAAGACAAAGGAAAACGCATGGCAGCTCTCGACATTTTTGTCGGCATCACAAACAGGGCAGCCACAACTTTTGGCTAGGTTAGGATAAGAGGTCAATAAATCAACGTTTTGTACGAGAGTTGGCGTTTTGTTTTTGTTCGTAAGTGTGAAAAAAGAGTTGGTTTGTTGTGACCATCTCTGTAGTTAATGGCTTTCACTCCTGCGTGGCTTTTTTGTTTCCATTGCATACCACCAAACAATAAACGACCGACTCTATTTTGTTACTTGTTTTTTCCTCGGGACTTCTCAGCGCCACCACATTGCAAATTATTAATAAAGCATCTTGTTTCTATGCGAGCATACGTTTGATTCTAAGTCGACAAACCTAACCCTACTCATATCATACAAAATCTGCCATTCACCCATCATCTTATGTCATTACAACTAAATTATTCTTTTCATTATTAAAAAATATGGAAATATCTTTAAGAATCCATTTATCTTTAATAAAAAATATGGGAATAGTGTTAATGGGTTTTTGGGTTACTTGTAAAGTTGAATGTTTTGGAATGAGTCCATCAAAGTTCAAATCTTTTTGAGTATACTGTCCCAACATCATAAGGAATGAGGTCGGGATCGTGTGTCTAGTGACTTTGATAGAATCAATACCTCTTAATTTAGCTCTTAGCCAAAGAGGTTTCAGCTTATGACTTGTGCTCCTGTGTTAGAGAGCTAAACGATTTAGAGTTTGATATAAAACCCTAAAAAAAAAAGGGGAACGCCACTTTATTTTCATACATCGTTTGTGATTTTAAAAATTACATTTTTCTCTTTGTTTTAAAAAAAAATGAAAAGCAAGTTACTAACTATTATTTTTAATTATTTTTTATTTAAATCAATTTGAGTATTGTAAGGATGTTGTTGTAGTGTTTAAATTGTATTTGTATATAAATCAATTTTAATTATGAGTTTATCATTTCAAATTACTTTATTTATTGTTTGGTCAAAATCAATCTAATATCTTAGGTTTTTAATTGGTTTGGAGTAGGCCACATATTTTGGCTTTGTTCTATGGATAAGGCCATACCATATGGCATACTATATCATAGTCAAATTTCAAATATCTTGCTTTCAAAATTGGTTTTCCTAGAAGTTGTCTTTTACTTTTGAGTGTGTGAAAAAAATACTTTACACTAGTTAAGCAATTAAGATCATGCATTTTATAAATAGACCTAGGTCGTTAGTGTAGACACCGAAAATTGGTCTAGGTCTGCAAGCACCACTTTCGACATAATTTTCTAATGTCCATGGTCATGATTAAATCATGTTAATTATTTAATTACCTTTCTAAACACATATTTCCTCTGTTAATTAAATACCCCTTTTAATTATGACCTTTATTCAATTTGATTAATTAAATAAATCATATTTATTTAATTATGTCGCTAACTAATTAATTCTCTTTCTTAATTAAATAATTTATTTTTTAATTACCCCTTTGTCATATTTTCAACTATAATTAAATATTTATTATTTAATTATTCATTTAATCTTTTTCAACAGTCAATTAAATAAATTACATTATTTATTTAATTAAATATCTCATTTTCGAATGTTGAATTGAATTAATATTTAATTGTTTCTATCACATTCTTCTATCGTCTAGTTATCTAATCATTCACTCACCTTCTGACTTAAGATCTATTTTAAATCCTCCAGTTATCTCCAGATTTGATATCTGATTGTCTCTATGAGAAGACTCTCTATCACAACCAGTTAGTTAACTAGTTCTAACTCATGTGCATGAATGTCTCTTTAATTAATTAATTAATTCATGTATGCATTCGAACAGATTATTCTTCGAGTTTTAACTTTGTCTTTGTCATTCAAAGTCTATTTCTTCTATTTTCGAAGACTCTTAACAGAAGATTAAATTGATTATTTAATCTTGAACTTGTGTTCTTTCTATTTTTGAACAGTCTTGACACAAGATTAAGTTATTGTCCTAATTTAATTTCTATCCTGCAGAATTTCCTAACTCACGTTCTAACTGACACAAAACTCACATCGCATGACATTTATCAATCTCGTCTGCTGATCTCTCTTTCGAATTTGAGCTGATCGTTGAAAAACCCAAAATCTATAAAATAACCTGTCATTATCATTATTCCTCCTTCCGAAATCAATACTTTTGAGAAGAACATATTATCATCGATATTTTGTTGAGACAATACATCCAAGTTATGCTTGCATCAATACTGAAAATATGAGGGCAAGAATAATAAGACAACAAAATGGAGAAGGAAAATCAAGATTATTCGAAGAAGTGGACGCATATTCGGTGAGACTGTTCTAGTTATAGTTTTAATTGTTTTGTTCATTCTTATTCGTTCTTAGTTGTTTGATTTTAGATTAATATTTGCTAGATTAGATATTAACATCATCTATTCTAGTGCAGATTTCTCCATCTTAATTCTAGGTCATTACATTTGGTGAACCCAATGTGAAGCACGCTTCAAATTCACGCAATACTTTTCATTTTTCATTTTTTATTTGCAGGTTATCGTACGGCACACCACATTTGCTCAAATAAATGACGCATATGTATTCGTGAGCCACATCTGATACATCCCGCGACCCATCTAGCATTTTGCACTGCATCCGCCTGTCATTATTGAACCGCATTCGCCTGCCAACTTCGTAACACATCCATGGCTCGAAAAGCCGCATCTTCCTGGTAATAGATTTTTCACCTTTTTATTAACTTTCGTACATTCACATTTTCATTTTTCATTTTTTGTGTTATTTCATTTTTTTTGCTAATGTTTGTTTGCAGCTATGTTTAGAGGAGTAACTTAGTTTTTGTAGGACGAAGCGTAGAAGACCAAATAAAAACCAAAAACATATTTTCGGCAGGACGAAAGCCGAAGATACAAAGGGAACTACTGATCAGTTTGCATGCAAGACCTAATGAAGACTTTGTTTTTAGTTAATTTTACTTGGAAAGATTTATGTTTGGTAGTTTAGAAAATTGTCATTTGGGCTTAAAAATTAACCAGTGTTTTTTGTGTCTGCAATTGTTTAGTTTAGAACTTAATTTGGTATATCAAAGTATCCTCTCCCCTTGAACATTTATGCAATCCTGGGTGTAAGAGAAATGATTACTAACTCTAGAACTTGGGCCTGTCTTGGTGGGAAAAGTACTCACCCCAAGATGACTCAAAATTAGTTACGTGCTTATCGCCAATGACTCCCAACTGGTATACAAATTTTAATACTTGAGGAAAGCTCAGTGTTACGAGGATCCTAGCGAACCAGCACTTGAATCCCCAAGTACCCTTGTGGTATGTTAAAACTTGCAGAGCCTAACCTTTGCAGAACTGGGATGATATTGCCTCTTGCATGGCTCTTCTAAATGGGTGCCCGAATTAAAAAGCCAAATTGTTGTAGCTTTCCAAAATCCTATCTATTTACTGGTGTAGCAGGTCAGACTTGTGAAGCCATCTTACATTCTTACGGTTCATGTGTGGAGATGAGATTATGCCATGGGAGTTTCATGGGTACAGTAGCTTGGATGCCCCATATAAGTGAGTGTCGTGGAGGGGAGCCAGTGGATTCAAGCTACTAGTCATCCGCCTTGAATATGCGTAGCTAGATTTATCCAAGTAAGAACTCAGTAAATATTTTCCAAACAATCTAGGGTGTAATTGTTCTCTAGTTTTGAACAAATCTATCACTACAAACTAAAAACACATTGTATTTTGTGCTTGTTTTTGTTGTATTCGTCAAAAAACTTGATCAACAAACGGAGTCAGTCGAAACACCATCTTCAAAAAACCGCAACTGTCAAACTAAGTTGCAACTGTCATTTATAACACCGCATCTGTCTTAGAGAGTCGCAATTGTTAAGTTAAATGCCACATGTGTCTATCAACAAAGTCCAGTTTCACAGTTTAGATACTGTGCCGCAACTGT
Source organism: Sequoiadendron giganteum (assembly GCA_007115665.2). Lineage (NCBI taxonomy): Eukaryota > Viridiplantae > Streptophyta > Pinopsida > Cupressales > Cupressaceae > Sequoiadendron > Sequoiadendron giganteum. Next base: position 408,158,323 of record CM021103.1, on the reverse strand, counting down.
CAATTTTTGAGTCGCATGTGTCTCTGCGAGCCGCAACTATAAAAAAAAAGCCGCATGTGTATGTCAACAAGTTTAGGTTCACAGAGTGCATATTTTGAGTCGCATATGATCAACTGAGTTGCATTTGTCATACAATAAACTGCATTTGTCAGAAAACCGCAATTTCCTATCAACATTTGAAACCTGGTTTAGTCAAATCACTGCATGTGCAACTCAAACCACATCCATCAAAAATATCAATGCATCTGATAGGTGAACCGTATTTGACTGTCAACAGAAAATTTTGAAAAACTGCAAACTAAGTTTGAAAGCATAATTGTCTTTTTTGCTTCTGTTTCTAAAGATCAACCTTGGACATAAAATGGAAAAAATTTGCTCAAAACCTTGCATTATTAGGTATCATATACGTCCTAGTCATAGTCATCCTAAGTTGCATGCATTTAGACACTTCCTAGGAAATTGCATATCATAGAATAAAATAACTTTCCTCGTCATTGGATACATTTATGCTCCGATTTGTCACTATCATTGAACCTAGTCACTATTATCCTATTTGTGAATCTTTCCAGCTCAACAATCTAGTTTGGGAAATACACCTTGTCAACTGTCTTTGTCCTACATTTAGGTTCCTTGGTCAAACTCAAATCATTGCATGCATTTATTCTAGTCACCAAGATACTTCCTAGGAAATTGCATATCGTAGAATAGATAACTTCCCTCGTCATTGGAAACGTTCATGTTCCAGTTTGTCACAATCATTGAACCTAGTCACTTTAGTCCCATTTAGTGGATCTTTCAGCTCAACAGTTTAGTTTGGAAAGTTCACCTTGTCAACTATCCTTGTCCTACAATTAGGTTCCTTGGTCAAATACAAATCATTGTATGCATTTATTCCATAGGTGGTAGGTTATACCCATCTTAGAATCATTTACCATCATAGTCTACTCAAGATTTTGCATATTATTTGTCCTACCATATGCCATCTTAGTTTACGTCATTTTAGAAATCTTTAACAACATCCTTTATTTTCAGAAAATCCAAAAAACATAGAAATAGGATATACCGGTTTTTAGACATAGTTTGCATTACCCCATTTTGAGCAACTTTTCATGGTTGAAACAAGGTCTAAAAAGAAATAGAAAGCAATCTCGGACCCTAACGAATTTTTCAATCCTTTCGGAAATCAACCATCAGGGAAAGAGAGACCACACAAAACTTTTCTTGAAAAACATGTCACTAGAGACACACATGGACAAATTTATGTTGAAGACATAGACACCGCCGTACAAGATCCTGAGTTTGCATCCTTCATGGATGAGTGTTTTGCAAATGATCCCCAATGATATCTAGCAAAGTTGCTAGTAGAAGGTGCCACACTACCACCAAGATTTGATATTCATACTTTGAAAACACTGTCTACTCAACCAACACAAATTGTGACATCAAGTGTTTCTATTCCCCAAATTACCACAGTGATATCAACTAGCATACCTACTCAAACATTGTCAATTATAAGCACAATCTCTTTCAATGTAACACAAGGTTTAGAATTTATTGTGGGAGCAACTTCATCAAACCCCTTTGGCACAAACACTACTGGTAAGAGATCCAAAGTTGGCATGAATATTCCTATACCAAATCAAAACATTCAGACAGGAAAAATTCCTATACCAAATTAGAATATTCAGATAGGAAATATCCCCACACCAAATTAGAACATTCTAATGGGGTATATTCCCTTGCCAAATCACAACCCGTCACAGAACTCAACATTTCAGAACACCTACATTGATCCAAACAATGAAAACAACATGTCCTTGACACAAGTAGATGTTCTCCAAAACCGAATGCAAATGCTTCAACAACATATGGACACCATGTCTATGTCAGGCAAACGAACTATCTCAGTGCAAAATCTATGTCCATGTCCTTTTGACAAAGCACTTTACATGACACCTTTCCCCCATGGATACATTATACCGAATTTGCCTAAGTATAATGGGACGAAGAATCCTTTGGAACACATTAGAGAATTCTCTACGACATGTATGGAAATATCATATGACCCTACATACTTGATGAGACTATTTCTGCGAACCCTTATCGGGATAGCATTGGAATGGTTCTCTAAATTACCATATGGCATACGATCCTGGGGTGAATTAGTTGAGAAGTTTGTCGAACACTTTGCCTTTAACATAGACAATGAAGTAAAAATAGCTACCTTGTGCCACACAACACAAGAAGACGGTGAAACTTTCACCACTTTCTTCTAGAGATGGAGAAGTCTAGCTAACAGATGTCCAGTTGAAATACCTGAAAAGCAAAAGGTCACCACATTCCTTGAAAACATCAATCCAAAACTGAGAGGTGACTTAAGGGTACATTTTTGTACTTCATTCCTAGACTTGGTACAAAAGGGAATCATCCTTGAAAAAGTCCTTGTTGACAAAGGAGAAATTAAAGTACCAGGTAGAAATCTAGTGGTTCAACATCAAAACATTCCCAATGATAGAAACAAATTTTGGTCTAGAAACAAAAATGTTACAAATGACGGAATTGTTGATGCTAAAACCATACATATAGGACCAGTTATCACACTTAGAGGTTACAACTCCAATCAATACATGATGAATAGTCTAGATCAAACAACTAATTTTGTCCAAAATTCACAACAACGACCACAAAGGAGATTTCCTACGTGAATTTACCCCTTTGGGGCAACCAATCGAGACAATTTTCAAAGAGTTGATTAAACATAATCTCATTAAACTGTTGGAACCAAGAGAGTATGATCCTGGATAGTTTAAACCTTCATGGTGGGACGATAATGCCTATTGTGACTATCATCGAACAAAAGGACACAACCTACAACAATGTCGACAATTGAAGAATATTATACAAGACTTTGTTGAAAACGGAATCATAGAGATCAATGTGCAGAAAAATACCAAGAAGAGTGATCATAAGGTCTTCACAGACCCATTACATGACCACACGAAAGGAAAAGCCTCCAGTTCGGGAACCAAGAATAATCCATCAGCCAATTATGCAAATACCAAGTATGACTATGGAAAAGGAAAGATCATAAATCATCTCTGAGTTGAAAATGAAAATGGTCATACCATCACCATTAAGAAGCATCTAGAATGTGCTATAAACACACGCAGAACAAAGATAACTATTCCAGGTCCTTCTTTTGAGCCACCTACACAGTCTTCCAATTCTAAGTGCAATCTGCTTGATCAACTGAGCAAAACCCCCACACAGATATCCATTTTGGAATTATTGACTTTATCACCTGAGCATAGAGCCATTCTCGACAAAGATTTATAGAACACGACTATTCCTACAAACTTAGATGTCAATCATTTCGAAGAAATGGTAGAATATTTAACCAACTCCCATCATGCCACATTTTCCCAATAGGATTACTCAACCGAAAAGACTAATCATAATGACCCATTACATCTTGAAGTCCTAGTCCATCAAACCAAAGTCAGACAAGTCTTGGTAGACGGAGGAGTAGGTTTGAACCTGTGTACCCTAAAATTGGTTAAGGCATTAGGATTCTCAGAAGCATGTGTAGACACCTCTAAGAGTATAGTCATCAAGGCTTACGATGATGAGGAAAGATCATCCAAAGAATTTGTCACACTCCCTATCAGAATTGGCCCAGCAGTTATGAAAACTAGCTTCCAAGTCTTGGATCTCACCCTTCCGTATAACTTGTTATTAGGTAGACCTTGGATACACACAATGAAAGTTGTACCTTCCACATATCACCAATGTCTTAAATTCCCATATAATGGCACCGAGATCACAATTGATGGTGATCCAGATCCTTTTCAATATTGTACAAGCCTAAGGGAAATTCCACAACGACAGGTACCCATTAATGAAGAAGCTTCATCATCCACTTTATCCCTATATGTTGATCCATCACATCTTACCAAGTCCATTTCATTCAAACCACCATTATCCACTCCTAAGGTCGAGATCCAAGACAAGGGCTATGGATAATATCACATGAAGGCATCCTATTCTGTCAGTCAGCTGGTTCCACCTAAGGCATATGGCTTACCCATGGCAGATAGAAGATAGTCAGTAGTCACATTTCATGTTCCCCCTACAATGAAATTGACCAAATGGGGAGAGTTAAGTGAAGAGGTTGTGGACCAAAGTGATATTACCTCTTGGTTGTACCAGGAAGACAATAAATACCCCTCACCATCTATTCAAATAGCTAAGGATCAATATGGAAAAGGCTTTAAGATAATGCAAAGCGAAGGCTATGACAAACATAGTGGGTTAGGACTATATCAAAATGGAAGGATGAAACCAATCATTGTCTTGCCATGACCGAAATACCTAGGGCTAGGGTTTCAACCGCTTAGAATTGGTTTTCCTAATACTTTGTCACCATTTCAAGAGGAAGTGAGTGCTTACACAAATATTGAGATATCTCACAAACCACTTCCCGCAATTTATGATGAATCGCTTGACTCAAGTGACTATGAATGGGATCCCCTTTCCTCTACCAGCACCATGAACCTAGATAATCTATTTGGAGAACTAGACCTACTTACCAAAGTCATCTAGTCCCCGTAATAAGAAGTCCTTTTCCAAAGAAGAATGGCTTAAGCACTATTATTGGGAAGCCCTTGATCATGCATCTTGGGCACCTGACGAACCATCTTCTAACAACCTAGCCGTTGCAATAGTCCCACATCAGAGTTTACCTACCCATAGGAAAAAGAACAAGAAGGAGTTAGTCCAAAAATTCTGTGACCATGTCAATCACTCTATATTCACCTTGTCAGCTTCCACCTTTGATAACTCTGATGATGACATGCCCCTCATATATCCCCAACTTATCGATTGGGATCAACAAGGTACACCCATCTTAGACACATTCGAGAATGACAAAGCAATAGTTGAGTTCATGGGACTTTGAGAAGGCATACCAAGAGGGGATCATAAAGTTGGTTTTACCATAGACTAGAATGACAAAGCATATTTTGGGGAGTCTATTTACACCTCTAGTCGTAAAAATGAAAATAAAAAGAAAAAATATGAAAATGAGAAAAATGATGAGTCCCTAGGTGAAAACTGAAAGGTGCCTTTGGACAAAGAAATAGTAAAAATAAAGGACGTATCCGAGGGCGAAAACCTCTCTAAGGCACCCAAGGATAGAGGTTTAAATATTCTCCCCATTGAATAGGAAAAGTCATCAATGCTAGTAGAAGAGTTTGTTGAAGTCAACATAAATACAGAAGAAAACCCTCAGATAGTATATTTTGTGGCATCATTGACAGAGACAGAAAAACAAGAGTTTCAGGACTTCTTCACAAAGAGACAGATAAAATGTGAAATGGTCGTATGTTGACATGCCTAGGCTAGATCCAGACCTAATATTGCACCATCTACCACTATAGCCAGGTATTAAGCTAGTCAAACAAAAGTTAAGGAAAATGCATCCACAAATTGCTCTATTGGTTAAAGCAGAACTTAAGAAACTCTTGGATGTCGGATTCATAAGAACCATAAACTATGCAGACTGGATTTCAAATCTTGTACCAGTGACTAAACCAACTAGGGACATCCGCATTTGCACAAACTTTAGAGACATCAATAAGGCATGTCCTAAGGATGACTTCCCTTTGCCGAATATAGACATGATAGTAGATCTTACAGCAGGATACGAGATGCTATCCCTCATGGATGGTTTCTCTAGGTATAACCAAATCAAAATCACCACTGAAGACCAACACAAGATAGCTTCCACGTGTCCATTGGGCACATAATTTTGGAATGTTATGCCTTTTGGGCTTAAGAATGCAGGAGCTACCTATCAACGAGCAATGACTACTATTTTCCATGATTTTGTACATACTCTCATGGAAGATTATGTCAATGACATTATAGCTAAGTTAGAAACAAGGGAAGATCATTTTAAAGTTCTAGACAAGATAATCCAGAGGCTAGAGAATTACAATGTCAGGCTAAATCCAAAGAAATGTGTCCTTGGAGTGAAATCAGGGAAACTTCTAGGGTATATCATTTCTAGAAGAGGCATTGAAGTAGATCAAGAGAAGGTAAAAGCTATCATAGAAATGCCTCCTCTAGTCAACATTGGTCAACTAAGAACACTACAGGGAAGATTATAGTGTATCAAGCATTTCATTGTACAAATGGAAAACAAAATACACTCAACATCTACTCAAGAAAGGAGTACCATTTGTGTGGACACCTAAATGTCAGGAAGCTTTCCAAGAAATCAAGGATTATTTGCTCACTCCACTGATCTTAATGCCACCTATAGATGGAAAACCCTTGATACTATACATTTCAGTAACTCAGCCGACATTAGGAGCTCTTCTCGCACAAAACGATGATCAAGGTCATTGTTCATGGTGAAAATGACACAAACAACATTTAAATAGAATATCTCTACTCTATTTCTCTTGAAAAAGAAAGACAACATAAAGTACCCTAACTCCCAAGGTCCTGGTAGTTGGTTCTCAACTGTCTAGTGTCACTCAATTTGTCCATGCAACTGTAATATTCAAGGGGCATTTACTGGAGATAAGGAATGTAAGAAATGACAGATTCATTGAACTGTTCTTAACGAAAAGGGGGTTTTTAAATAAAAGAAAAAATATAGATCAGGGCGTACGTCAGTGAAACATGAATAAAACTTATCTGATATCAAGACATCGATTTTCAACAACGAATGTTCTTCCAATAGATCAAGAAAACCATAACATGATGCAATTTATAGAACAATCCATACTATTGCATGCATCTATGGTGCTTAGTTTAACCATTACAATCACACATCATAATACTTCAAAAGATTCAAAAGAACAAACTCTCATTCGTTGCTAAAATCATAGATCAACAGACATTCAACAATTTAATCCATAAATAATTTAATGAAATAATCTTTAAATTTGGCTTCTTCTATTGATTTTTCATCAAATAAGAAACACTTATGCTTCAGCACAATCACTGGCATACAGATAGACTATAATTCATTAACCTTATCCAATAAAATCAATTCCAACACCATATTGCGTAAAAAACTATATTTGTATTCAACTATAACTAAAAATAACAAAGTGTCTTTTCAAAGCTATAAAATTCCTATCTCCTACTATCAGGTGTCCAATTCTATTCACATTAGCTGACCCTTGCAATATGATACCCCAAAGGTATATATAGATGTACAAAATATGAAGTCCTCTCTATCTAAATTCGAGATCCACCTTTTTAGGAACTTAAATTTTCTTGGAAACTCAGATCCATTGATCTCTAGTTCCCATATTGATCATCTAGTAAACTGGAGAGAAAAAAGAGAGAAGAGAAGAGAAAGCCATGCACCCATAAGACTGTAAATCATGCATGTAGAGTTTTATCTGAAGTGTACTCATCATAACTAGAGAAGACTTGTTGAAGCATATCCAAATCTGGTCCATCAATCCAACTGTCTTCGAACTTGATCCTCTTCAATTCAGCAACATCAAACTCTCTCATGTCTCTCAACTTTATCAACTCTCTTCTAGCAAACCTTACCTCTTCTCTAATATCCATCAATCGATCCAACAACAAATATTCTCCATCATCTCCCTTTTGAACAACCTCTTTAAGTCTATCATCCCATTTCTATTTTAACTAACTTAAAGGAAGGCCTTCCTTCATCGGCATATCAACATTCATGATAATAGCAATAACAACTTCTATCTCATCAAGCTGTTCATTTAGATCCTTGCTAGAATCCTGAACTTCATTCTTATGTTTGTACAAAAAGTCAGATCTAAACCTGATTATGCTGGAGGCCTTTTCTAAGAAATCTGTGTTGTCCTCTTCAAGGATTGACTACTCTAGAAGAGTGGATTTTGGCAACTTATTGATCTCTTTCAGCTTCTGGATATACCCTCTATACTCCTCCTCTCCTTCTCCCAATGCTTTAGCATGCTGACTCATTTCTTCTATTAGCTTCAAAGCTTTCTCCTAAACCTCATAACTACTTCCTAGCACCTCACCTACTTCCTGATTAAGCCTGTTGGTCCATCTATCCATCATCCCGGCCTTACTACTTATCTACACCAAATCACCCACCTCACTCTTGCTAAGCAAAACTAGTGTCTCTATGGTGGTAATTTTTTGTGACCTCAGAGCAGAAAAATTCTTCAAGAAGGTGTGTAATTGATCCAATTGAGCCTTAAGCTCATCCTTTCTCTATTTATCCTTTATCATCCTTGATTTGGTGGATGATGCTACCACATCAATCAAGTTCATTTTCTGATTTCTTGTGGGTCTTCCCAAATTGACCGTGCCCAACTGGTAATCAGTTAGCTGTATATCTCCCACATCCTTATCCACCACTGGTATTGCACATTCAACAACAATTTCTCCTCCTTCAGTGAGTCTAGTGGAATGCATAATTTTAGCCTTCTTCGTGGGTCTTTCTTTTTCAATCTCTTTCATCATGTCATCCCAATTAAGAGGCTTTGAGGGTGTTATTGGCCTCTTTTGAAGATCAAGTTTTAACCAAGTGGGAGCACTTGGAGTAGTGGTCATTGTAGTTGAAGAAGAAGCATCAGTTGTAGATGATAAAGGTTGTAGCATATTAACCTAAGGTTGAGGATCAACCTTTTGTACATCTTTTTGTTCTCCCTCTACATTTTCTTGTGCAAGCTTTTCAGCTTCTTCTTTGTCATTCTGCTCTTGCACCCTCTTGTCTTCTTGTTCCTTTCTCATTTTTTCCTCTTCCAACCTTTTCTCCTCAAGTAACTTATTTCTCTCTTCTTCCAACACTTTAAGTTTGTCTAAGGCTTCCTTTTCCTTTTGTAGCTGCTTGGCCATCTCCTCAACATCTTTCTCTTTTTGTGTGCGTTCTGCTTCCTCCCTTTTCTTGTAGGCTTCTTCAACTAGTTTCAATTTAGCCTCAAGGGATTCTCTTTCTCTCCTCTATTTAGCCTTCTCCTCCTCTAGCTCATGGATCTTATGCACCATCTTGAGCTTGTCATTTTCTTCTTTTGTCTTAAGCTCATGTTCATTTTTCCTTTGTTGTTTTATTACCTCATCGACTCTTTGCTTAGCCTCCAATAGTTGTTGTTGAAGCAATGCATCAGCTTGTGCCTTAGCATCCATTTTCTTTTGTTTTTCCATATCTTATGCATGTGTCTTAGCATCTAAAGCCTTCTTTGATTCCTCAAACAAATCCCATTTATCCTCCTCCATTAGAACATGCTCAGTTTCCTCCTCTAGAGGCATCTTTTCTTGTGCATCCTTTTCTAATAAGGTCTCATCAGAGTCTATTTCAACATCATGGATCTCTAGCTCTACTCCTTTTCCCTTTAATGTTTCAGCTATACCATGAAGAGTCCCCTTAGGCATCTCTCCACCTTGTTGCTCCGTAAGAGGGACTTGAGCAGATGATTCACCTATTGCTGGTGTTGAAGCCACAGGTCCTGTTTGGGAATCCTCATCTTGTACGCTAGGTAAATCTTGAGTTGGGGCTTCAAGCTTGAATTCTTCAATATCAAGAGGGAATACTTCCAAAGGATCCTTGGGAGGCAATTTCCTCTTGATTCTCTTATATCCTTTCCCTTTCTTAGGAGCTGGACCCCCAGGAGTTTTGGCTTTGAGAACAACCTAGTGGATACTCCTATCCAAGACTGGTCTCCCCATTTGCTTGATGTCGATTATCTCCTCAGCATCCCAATCTACTGGGTCTAAAATCTTGGTACCTACGTTCAATGCTTCATAGGATGGATCCAACACTACCCCATCATCTACTAATGTATCAGGAATATCAACTTTGACCCTGAATTCTACCATGAGTGAGATAGGAATTCTCTCATAATTCCTCTTCCTGAGGTCATATTCATCCTGAAGATCACTCCAGAAGTCCTCTAGCAGGTTGAAATGTTTTGTCAAAGACCGAAGCGAGCAAATCATTCATCTTCTTCTTTGGATCGAAGTGCCTTTGGGTAGTATACAAGCCCAACTTTAAGTGTATCAATTCACTACAAACCACCTTAGCTCCCACAAGGTGTGGGAAGCTGTATTCACTCAATTGCATGGGAAACTTGTGACAACCTAGTTTTTTTTTAATTCCAAATAGGGCATTGACCCCCAGGGCTTGGTAAACAAACTCCATCAAAACCATCCTGTTACTACAGCACCTAGGGAGCAAGTGAGGATGGCCCTCAAACCCAACTGGCCTGAAATAAGTAAACTTGGGGTACTGGATATACCAACATCCCCATTCTGTGATAAAGGCCATGGCCTCCTGGCTCAATCTATACACTGCATCTCCATTAATCTGGCTAATAACTACATATAAGAATGCATCATTAACTCTTCTAAATTGTGTTTCAGAAACCTGTAAGGATAGGTGGTCATAATGATCCCATACTCTCTTTTGTCCATCAGCTTCTCCCAATATTCCCACTCTATTCAACCCTAGAAAGATGCCTCCTCTGGTTGCTGCATAGATAACATAAGAGATCATGAAAAAGCTCTTAGTTTCCCTTATTTTGGTCAACTGATCATGTATAGTATCTGAGACAATCATAGGCCAATCAAATTGTTGCCTGCCATAAAATATTGTTTGAATGAAAGGAAACATCCATTCCTTAAAATGAAATGCATCCCTCTTGCCAAAGACTCTAGACAACATCATTATAAGGTCTGATACCTCCTTGTAAAATTGTGCCCTCTTTGGTTGATCTGGGAGCTTTTCCAAGGACTTCTTCTCCATTCTTAACCACTTCTTGCTCAAGTGAGCCTTATTGGCCTCCTTGTGCTTGCTATATATCTCCAAAGCATTTGCCTCATTTAGTTGTGCCAAGTTCTTTGGATTAGGGACACTAAACATTAGCTGAAACATTTGAGGAGTTTGATCTATGATAATATTGTCTTGTGAATCAATACATTGTCTGGTGGTCAGATTGTAAGCTCTTGTTGCTGTCATGATCAATTCTGAGCATTGGATGGATAGAGGAAACATAGTGATGTGAGCCAAGCCAGACTCAACTATTCTTCCAGTTCTCCCTGTTACATCCTCAGTAAATGTTTGTGAGTACAACTCCTCATAACTGAATGGGCCCAGATTGGTGTCAATTGTATTAGCCTAATCAGATTCCACCTTGCTAATAGTGACGACATGACCCCTATGGTTATACCTCAAGGTATAAGGTAGCTACTCCGGTTTGATCTTCTTTGTCTTAGTAGATGCCTTTGAAGTTTATGCAGGCTGAATCCTCTAAGAAGCTTCTCCTGATATTCCTAACATTCTTTAACTTCCCGCAACAAAACCTTAAATTAGATCCTTGAACAAATATAACAAAATATGCTTTAAGATCTTACCCTTCTTATATATACCAAAGATGGAACCAGGCAAAAAACATTCTAAATAGTCTTTTTTAAAACACTATCGGGATCAAAGTCAAAAAAGTTATTGAGATTATAGTAATAACAAGGTGGGGGGTAAGTGCACCAAGATGGTTCCCAAAAAGGGGACTTAAGTGGACAACTTTTTCCTGAAATCGGGAAATACTGACCTTGGATGTGAAATTGAGGATACTTAGACTCACAATTTTGAGATGGAACAAAAAGAAGGATTCAAGTGCTCCAAGTCTACTTTCTAAACTACAAATGTATTTTGAAAATGATTGAGATTAAGGGGTTCAAATGAGGGACGTACACAAATTGGTGTTGTTTTTGTCAAAAAACATAACATAGCAACTCTTGTACGACCCTCGTATGGTGAACTTTTTTTTAGTATTTTTAAAATCGCAACGGTCAAAAGTTAGCTAATAGTATGTAGTTGATGCACGATTTTTCTAATAATTTTTTAATGAATATTTGATTTTTTACGAATTTGCGAAGTAGACATATCCTGAAAATAGAATTTTGGCCGTGCTACCCCTACAAATTTTGGAAACTAATTGATTTGTTTTTTTTTTTAATTTTTTAATTTTGTAGAATGGAGTCTAGTTTCTAAAAATGTAATTTATTTGAAAAATTGATGAATGGTTAATTTATAATGAAAAAAATACCAAACACTACTTTTTGGCAAAAAAAAGACATACAGATAAAATAAATTATGGATGAAAGACTTACAATTTTCAGAACATGAAAAAAATTACATCGTTGGATAGCTAAGAGATAACCCAACATTACCCATGTGCTCGATTTTTTTGATATTGAACCACGTGCAATCCTGACAGTGAGCACGAACTCGATTATGAGAAATATGGTGGATTTCTTAAAAACACGTCTTTGGTCGTTGGGAATGCCCTCCAAACCTTTGGGTTGGAATTCCAAGGCAATACCAAGCTTAAAGTTCGTAATTCTCAAAGCAAGATATAACGCGAGCGCGCTCTCGTTATAACGCGCTCATTATTTCTCACTTTACATGGTTTTTGCTTCTGCGGGGAACATGTCTACTAACATAACGTGCGCGCATTAAAACGCGCGCGTTATTTCTTACTTTATGTTAAATGCTAATATATTTATGTATGCTGATATATTTTTATGTACATGTATGTATGTATGCTTGTATGGATGTAAGATTATATGTACAAATGTATTATGCTTGTATGTATGCATTTATGTATGTCTTTAGATGAAGGGAGAGTTTAGAGAGAGTCTAGAGAGATGGAGAGGGGGTCGAAGTGAGAGTTTAAGAGAGAGGGAGTGGGAGAGAAGGGGTTGGATTGAGGGGGACTTAGCTAGGTAGGGTGGGAGGGATAGAGGGGAGGGAGAGAGAGGGGGGGGTGGGAGGGATAGAGGGAGAGAGAGAGAGAGAGACGGGGGGTCGGAGAGAGAGAATTGATGGAG